>JAPSGF010000074.1:556936-708326 GCA_035772895.1 Perdix hodgsoniae
CCCGCGAACGGCCGTCATTGCGGCTGGCGCTAGTAGCACCTGCCAGTGAGAGGGAGCGCAAACGCCGCTGCTGGGCTCCGCTCGGGGCACGCCGGGGCTCAGCCTTCTCGGGAGCCGCGTCCGCTCGGCGGAGCTCTGCCCGCTTCTGCTGTCACCCGCCGCAGATGAGCTGTGCCGTTAATCAGCCGCGCCGCATTTAGTCATGAAGCTGTGACCTGTGGGCTGAGGACAACTTTAACGGTTGTGATAGTAGAACGCATTAAAAAAATATATATATATATATCTAAAAATGGCCCTAGGGTTTTAAAAACAAGCAGTTATGTAATTACCGCGGGTACAGCTTAGGCAAAAAAATTGCCTAAAAATCCCTCCACGTGCGCAGAGGTGCCTCCAGCAAAGGAGGTGCTGACACGCAGACTTTGCTTACTCTCGGTCCTTTGTATAAATTGCTCTAAAAGCAATTAAAATAACACAGGAGTTGAAACAGCGGGAGCACAGGGGAAAGTGTACTGAAATAACGTGGAGTTTTGAAAACTATCCTTGTTTTTGTTGTTTTTTTTTTTTGTCGTTATTTAATGTCTTTCTGCAGTTCAAGTCCTGTACAGGTCCGTATGTCAGGAGGATCTTTGTCCCATCTTGTATGACTTATCGTTGCCAGTAGCTGTCAGAAGAACTTTCTCTAATGCTGTAGAAGCCTGATGGTAGCGTGGATTTCTTGCTCGTTTATTTGTTTACATCTGAATGCTTACTGTCTGTATCTGCATCACTTGAGTAATTCTTGTGTTTAGTGATAGTTGATGGTGAATCAAAATACCTTACCCATCCCTGCATTTTTAAAAAGTAAAAATAAAGAGCTAAGGAAAAGACTGACCTTTCCCACATTTGTATTCTCTACAGTGCTGTTCTAAACCAGCAAGAGATTTCAGTTTCACTTCAGACTGACTCCAGAAAGTAATTCAACTTCTTTACAGCTGCATGGTTATGCAAGAAATTAGTTGATTTCACTGGACATTAAAGCTTGTACACTTTCTGTAGAAGAAGCCATTGATCACGGTTGCCCAACCTTTTGGCTTGCTTGGGCAGTATTGAGCAAACAGGAATCAAAATAGGATGCATATAAAATATATAATAAATTTAATGTATTTAAGTAACAAAGCTGATTGTTTAATGTATTTTTTAATTAAAACTTAAAAACCGAGAGCAGCAAAAGCGTAAAACTAGTGGGATGTTTGACCTTGTTTTTGTGGAACTCATACAGCTGTCTGGTTCAGTGGCAGCGCTTGCCGTGCCTAGTGAGTTCTTAAGGTGTTGATCAGATCTGTGATGAAATATTATTCTTCTCATACTTCATCCTTGTTGTTCACAAATGTATGTACTGCCCAAAAGCATTGTCATGAATAAGGCATGGTTGTGAAGCAGGGAGATATTTTTCTGTGGAAAGAAGGAGCTTATAAAAGTCTGGTAAAGAGACACGTTTTTCTTTGAGTTGAATGTCTGAATGCGGCTCTTTACGTTCCAGGTGAACATTTGCAAGTAACTTATTTATGTTGGCTGAAAATGGAGTTACAAATTGTCATTTTTTGTGTATTTTTTTGGAAATCTTGAAACTTATTCTCAAATTTATATATTAAAATGGCAAGCATGGCTGCATATTTTTCACTGTTCACAGGTCTGTGTTTAGCCAGTGTATCAAAATGAATGAAATTATTTGCCATAATTCAAGCTTGCTATAATTTAAACTTTATTTCAAACGCAGCTATTGTCTGAAATGTAGCACAGATAAGGTGATTTTCACCTTGAAGATGCATGTTTAACTCATTTAAATGAGTGGTCAAGTCCAGCAAAAATGCTAAATCTGTGAGCCATTTTAATCTTCACATTCTGGTACAAATTTTCCTTTTGATTCCATAAAGGACTTGATGTCACGTTGCAAGCCATTGAGTCTTTTTAGCATTTTATACCGACGTAGCCACCTTTCTTCAGAAAAGTCAGTGATGACCCCATAATCAGCATCCATACTTTTGAAGAACTTTTAGAACTGGTGATGATTCAGTCCCTCGGACTTCATGAATTTCAAAACTTTGATGATGATTTGCATGACATTATGCATTTTTAAAGTTTTTTTCAACATGAATTTTTTGCTGCCCAGTGCAATGATATTTCATCAAACGTGAGTTACTGGTGGTAGTTGCATCATCTTCTATTAATTTTATAAGTTCCTCCATTTCACTTACCGTCACTGGGGCACCATTAGTAGCTAGACCAGATATGTTGACAAAAGTTAAAGAAAATCACTTCAGTGCCCTTTTTTTAGTGCTTCCTACAAATCAAGATATTTAGGTGAGTCCTTCAATGGCACAAAAAGACCCATCTCTTCAGTGGCATTATATCTGTTATCAGTACCTCTAATGAAAATGGCAAGTAGAGCCATATCTGTAATGGCATTACTTTCTTTTATTACCAAAGCATAAAATTTCAAATCAACAGCTTTAATCTCTCAAATTTCTTTTGATAGATGTTCCTGTTTCTTCAGTTCTCTTGGCTGTAGTCTGATGAGACAAATTGACTTTAGAAAAGTCCTTTTTTTTTTTTAATCAGGACACGTTCTGTCTGTTGTGCTTTCTATACATTGCTTAATAAACTCACGATCAGGATATGGTTTTGCTTTTTTTTTTTGCTATCAGATTTGCTATCACATAGCTAGTTTTTATAACAGTTCGTTTTAGTTTTAACTTTTTGAAAAATATTTTGTTGAGGTGACAGACTTTTTCAGTTCTGCTGTTTTGTCTTTAGGAAGCATTCAATGATCAGAGGGCTGGAGCACCCCTCCTATGAAGATGGGCTGAGGGAGTTGGGGGCTCTTCGTCCTGGAGAAGAGAAGGCTCGGGGGAGACCTTATAGCGGCCTTCCAGTGCCTGAAGGGGAGCTACAGGAAAGCTGGGGAGGGACTTTTTATAAGGGAAGATAGTGACAGAAGGAGGAAAGATAGTTTTGAACTGGAAGAGGGTAGATTTTGACATTAGGAAGAAATTCTATATTGAGTGTGGTGAGACACTGGAGCAGGTTGACCAGTAAGGTTGTGAATGCTCCCACCCTGGAAGTGTTCTTGGCCAGGCTGGATAGGGTTCTGAGCAACCGTGGGAGTTGTCCCGGCCTATAGCAGGGAGGTTGGAACTAGGTGATCTTAAGGGTCCCTTCCAATACAAAATGTTCTGTGATTCCTTGATACGCATTGAATTTGGCAGCATGTTTCAGCATACGTTGTCTTTTCAAATTGTAATCTTTGAAAACAGACATCATTTCCTTGCAGATGAAGCATAGAGCCACGTTATTTGTCAGCACTATGCTGTGCACGCCTGCCCTGGTGCTGGGCCAGGCAGCTCGGTGGGGCACAGCTTACAACATGATGATGTTGTACTGTGAGCGGGTTGAGCACGCCTGCCCTAGATTATTAAGGTTGTGGAACAAAGAACTGAACAGTGGCTTCCTCAGCATGTCTTTTTAATACAATCTGCATGATCACATGCTATTATTTTTTTCTACAGGAACCCTGCCTCATTCTGTGCAGAAGGTGATGAAGCTCGCCTAACACAGTTCACTCTTTGTTTATCTTTCATATTGATCGATGCCTGAGCACATGATTTATTTTCTCCTTCACATAGCTCTACTTTGAAGACAGAATGGATAACTGTATAGGCTGTGCTTATGTGCTTATCGTTATGTGATCAGGATACCTCACAGTTTTTACTTTATCAAACACTACCTAAGGTGAGAAACGACATTTACTGATGGTGATCAGAGGGTTAGGTTAAAAGCATTCACTTGTAAACAACCTTACTTCTATATATCAGCTCCCAACTGCCACTGTTTTTACTGACAGTCCTGAGTGCTCCACACGTAGAATCACAGAATGACTTGATCTGGAAAAGACCTTAAAGATCACCCAGTTTCAACCCTCCTAATGTAAGCAGGGCTACTGCTTACTAGACCAAGCTGCACAGAGCCCCGTCCAACCTGACTAGAATGCCTCCAGGGGCACGACATCCACTGCTTCTCTGGGCAGCCATGCCAGTGCCTTACCACCCTCTTAGTGGTGGTAAAATGAGAAAAAAATTCCACATAAATTATAGCCTAAATCCCCCCTTTTTTAGTTTAAAAGCTTTCTCCCTTGTTCTATCACTACCTGCTTGTGTAAAAAGTCAGTCTTCCTCCTGTTTATTAAGTTCCCATCAAGTACTGGAAGGCTGCAATTAAGTCTCCCCAAAGTCTTGCCTTCTCCAGACTGAATGAGCCCAGCTCTCTCAGCCCGTCTTCAGAGAAGAGCTGCTCCAGCCCTCTGATCACCTTTGTGGCCTTCCTCTGGCCCCTCTCCAGCAGCTCCACATCCTTCCTGTACTGAGGGCCTCATGCTGGGTGCAGTACTCCAGCTGAGGCCTTGTCAGTAGAAGGGGACAATCTCCTCCCTCGCCCTGCTGGCCACCCCTCTTTTGATGCAGCCCAGGATGCAGTTGTCCAAACTGCTGGCTTGTATTTCCACAGTGGGGATGGAAGAAAGAGGAATTCAGTGGTTTATTCATTAACATTAATGATATTCTTTCATGATTCTTAAAACCTGGAAAAATAAATGCAAGCAAATTAAAATAATAATAGAAATAGAAAACAAAGCCGAACAAAAAAAGTGTCGAAAATTTTCAACTTTCAATGTAAATTTCATACATTTCCTTTTGTGTTACTGCATTGGACTCTCAGTGATTATCAGAAGGAATGGAAAAGTGACATCCTTTGCAAAGGCTCTCAGCTATGAGTAATACTATTAGAGTGTAGTTCCCTTTAAATATGTTAGTAATGAAGCAGAATGAAATAATTTGAGGAGGGATTCTACTGTTATTTATGATAGCGGAAAAGTAGTAAAAAATTGAATTCTTTGAGTTCTGGGTTTTAGAGAGATTCTGTCATAGTGGGTTTGTCTTCTGCAAGCACAGTCCTTTACACTTTATCCTTTGTAAGTTTCCTAAAATAAATCTCTTCACTCTCCTGTGACAAGTCAAAGCATCAGTTCTTTAGATACTGCTGGTCTTGACTCTTCCAGTTTTCCTCAGCCAGTCCTGTCTCTCATTGCTTTTTTCTTGTCAGTCTTCTTTGAACTTGTATTTCATTATCATCTTCTTGATTTCCCACATCACTCCAGTGTAGACTCTCCTGTTTCCATGCACGTTTGCAGCACTTCTAGCAGACTCTGGTCTTAATTCTTACTCCTCTATGTAGCCCAATGGATTTGTTTGTACTGAAACATCACAGTACTCATTTCCAAGAAGTTGGTTCATTTTGTGTCCATTTTTAGAGATACAAGAAAATGGGGAGCATTTATTTAATGACTGCCTATGTTGATGGCTTGAAAACATAGTCAGTAATGATTTTTGAGGCTTTTTGACTCTTTTGCTGAATAAAAGGAAGAAAGTTATCTAAGTCTTTTTTTTTCCTTATTGTTACTTTTAAAACTGTGCTCATTTTTCAGTGCAGTTCACAGTATGTATTGTGCTTGTGTATACATATGGGTAGAAAGCAAAGGAGGGCAAATGATTTGCCAAAGTTGCAAATAATAGTAAACATTGGAAGTGCCGAACAACATAAAGAATCCTAATTACAAAGGTACATCAGCAATTATGCCTAGAGTAATATACTGTATTTTTTAGGAATACTTTATTCTTTAGGAAGTTATTCTAATTCTATTCTATTCTATTTCTAATTCTGGTTAATTCATTCTATTAAGTTTTGTGGGTTCCTGGGGTGGCAAATAAAATGAATTGGGGTTTGTTATTGATTTTTTTAGGGTGTTTTTAATATATATATATATATATTTTAACTTGATGTTAGTATTCTACTGTTGGGTGTTTTTTTTTTTTACCATTTTAGTGAAATATTTACAAAAGTGTGTTTTAAGCTCTTGTTGGATTGAAATCTGAATAAAATTGTGACTGACAGAGTTAGCACTGCGCCACAGTATTTTGTTTACATAAGTGAGTTGTTTGAATGTGATGAAAATACCATTTGCAATGATTAGTCTGAAATGGGGGGCGTGGAGTTGTAGTTTGCATCATAAATTGAATATTGTAATTCTTGTGAGAGTATGTAAAAACAGTTGAATATGTATAGAGTCTTCTTGAAGCTTGTGTGAGCAGCGCAGTGTTGAAATGAAGAATTATAAATACATATTTGACAAGGTCTTTGCTTGTAGTTATGTAATGTTTGCTTTTATAATGGACATATATTGGCCAGATTATGTGTTGTTTCTCTGCAGTGGAGCTACTGTGTCATGCATGGGTCATAATTTAGTCATGAGATGAATGTTCTTTTTATAGCTTTTCTGCAAACATCCTACTTTACCCTAGACAATTCAGTTTTCTCCAGTTTAGGAAAATAAATGGAACACAAGAATAACTGTGAGTTGCTGATGACTTTTGGTCAAGACAGTAATCAAAGTTGAGAAGCTTGTACATGAATTCACTGCTTGAGTAGTTTCTGCATGCAATTGTTTTTCTATCCGAGATAATTGAATTAATGCACTTCAGCTTAACAACTCTGCAATTTCATTTGTTTGTAAAGATAAAGGAAAGATGGTGGCATCTTTATTTGTAAGTAGTGATAACTCTTCCCTTTCGTCTGGAGAAAGGATTTCATTATTAAAACAACTTTTCGACAATATGAAACTAGTATTATTCAAACAGAATCTCACACACTTAATCTTCTCATACAGAATGTAGATATTTAAAACAAACGCTGGAACAGGCTGTTAATGCTGTCTTAATGTTGTTACTTGTTAATGCGTGAATCTCTCTGACAGTGGTGTTTGCTGAATGGAGGAGATAAGTCATGGCCCCTTCTCAAATGGAGGGATGGAACAGAAGAAGAATGACTGCTTCTAACACATTAGCCTTAGCAAGGTGGGGAATTGAAGATTTACCACAGCTGGGAAAGAAGTTCACGTTGTTTTTAACTTCTGTTTTCTGTAAACCCAATGATATTTGCAGAGCCCATTTATAATTTAAGTAATATGCGAGCAGTAGCGAATACACTATTTTTTAAGCTGTTTTGATGTTAAGACAGAGTGTAAATTCACATATTCACATATTGTTTTTCTCTTCACATTTTTTGTCTTCAAGCCCAGTCACGGTTGAGGAAAAAAGAAAAAGTTTTTTTTCCATGTGTGCAAAAAGCTAAATTGCGTTATATTTTTAACAAAGACTTCCTTCAAGATAAATGATTTTCAGACATTTGAAACTAGGCATACTGGCAAGTTTGTTTTCATAGAGACAGTCGATTATTTTTCATCTACTCACTGGTAAAACAAAATGAAAAGAAGTAAAATGTCTCAAAATGTTAGATATAAACACTCTGTTTATCAACCACTATTAATGAACTTCTTATGGTGTCTAGTAGGATAATTTATCTGTTGTTAAGGCTTAGTGTTTCTAGAACTTAGGAACTGCTCCTGCTAATAATGCTTCTAGATGAAGTACAGCTGAAGTGTAGCAGTTTTTTGCTATGAAGATTTTCAAGCAAATCAAAAGGAAAAGAGTGATTAGGGTACATGGAGAAGATCAGCTAGAAATATACATTATTTAGCTTTGTGTATTTCTTCTTGTGAAGAGGAAGCCTATCAGTCTTTTGAACTATTGCCAGAAGGTCAGCTTCCCTTTCATTGACTGTCTACAGATTAGTTCTTTTCTAAACATGAACTTTGGAATATTGAACAGTTTCCACTTCAGATTTTCATTATAAGGGAGCTCCAAGGGACACCAGCTGCTGTTGAAATAGATCCTGGGAAGGCAGGCATTTTGAAACTCCATTTTCACTTGTCACTTCCTGAACATTACCTCTCTTTGCTCTTGTTACCTATTATATATTTTGCCTCTGACTTTTCTTAGCCCTGTAATTTTCCTTTTTTGTTTTAACATATTAATGTTTTGAAGAAGTATTCTATTCCACTATTTTTATAACTTGTAGCAGCACTATCTCCAGAAAAAGCATAGTGAGGCCATCACAATGGCAAAAGTAGTCAACACCTTGACCGCTACAGGTTATTTTTGAAAGTCACAAACTAAAGAATAATTAATGTGCAAGTTTTTACATTAGCTGAGCATTAAAAAGTCTGTATTAATTTCTTTTTGATTGCTTTCATTTTTTTTCTTGACTCTCTATATAGCACATTATAAAAGTGCCTGCAATTGCAAAAATACTACAAAAGAAGAACTAGCAATGTAATGCCAATGCTGACTTCTGTTTTAAATAAGTGATAGCTCAGTTATACTTGGATGTTTAAGCATCTTCCATTTTAATTCTGCTTTAAATCTTGCCAGATGAGTACAGTATTTCGTTAGTCAGTGAGATCCTTTGTTCAACATCATAATACATTGCTTTTCATGGCTTTACGATTTTTGATTGATTTTCCACTTAATAACATCATGTAGTGTACTGGGAGTTAAAGAGTTAATGATGCAGTTTGTGGATTGTTGGTATTTCTCTTGGTGTCAGAAGAGAAGAATGAATGAACTACAACTTCTAGAAGACTTCATTTTTCTGTTTCTGTTTTCCATTTGGAGGTAAAGATAAAACTGACCGGAAGGTACAAGACTGCCCCCACTTTGCTCTCTTTGCTCCATGCCTGTCTTGCCTACAGCATTAGAGTAAGGACCTCAGTTTCGGAAACTCATTTCATTTGTTTTATTACCTTCAGTACCAATCATTGTATTATATGGTATTATCTCACATTCCACTATTATATTTGGTGAATTAAGCTTTTTGCCTTAGCTCATTGCCGCTGTTTTCCTCCTCTGGGCCCATCTTCTTACCGCTTCACTTCTCCCCTTCTTCCTTTCCTGGGGCATAGGTCTGTGGGTCCCTTCTCTCCCTTGTCATGGAACTAGACCAAATCATAATATTTTTGGTTCATAGAATCATTTGAGTTGGAACATGTCTCTAAAAGTCATCCAGTACTATCGAGGTGTAAAACTTTCCACCTTGCATCCTGCTGTTGATTCATTGATGAAGGTATTAATGAGCGTTGGTCCTAATAGAGGCACAAATTGTCAGTGATCTCCATCTGCGTGTTGAGCAGTTGACTGCCACTCTCTGAGTAAAATCTCATAATCAGTTCCTCATCCAGTGAACAGTTCACCCATCAAATCCATATTCAGTATTCAAGGCCAGGCTGGATGTGGCTCTGGGCAGCCTGGTCTAGTGGTTGGCCACCCTGCACATAACAGGGGAGTTGAAACTAGATGATCATTATGGTCTTTTTCAACCCAGGCCATTCTATGATTCTGTGATCTTTCCAATTTACAGAGAAGGATGTTATGAAGGACCATGTCAAAGGCCTTACTGAAGCCTTACAGGTGGATGACATCAGCAGCTCTTCCATTGTCCATTGATGCTGTTACACCATCATAGAAGGCCACTAGGTTTGTTGGGCGGGACTTGCTTTTGGTGAAGCTGTGTTGGTTGTCTAGTGTCACTTTCCTCTCATTTACATGCCTTAGCGTAGTTCCCAGGAGGATCTGTTCCATGACAGAGCTGAGGTTAACAGGATCTGTCCTTTCTACCCTTCTTAAGAGTGGGTGCTATATTGCCTTTTTCCCAGTCACTCAGGAACTTTACCTGTCTGCCATGACTTTCAGTTATCATTGAGAGTGACTTGGTGACTATATTAGCCAATTCTCTTAGGACCCTGAGTTGCATTTCATTGGGACCATAGTTCCTCAGGTGGTCACAAACCTGATGTTGCTCACAGTGGGAGGGACATTGCCCCAGTCCCTTGTTCCAACCCATCCACTCAAGGGGTGTTTGAAGAGCAATTACCGCTGAAGACTGAGGCAAAAATGTCGTTGAGCACCTCAACCTTTGTCTTGTCTGTTGTTACTAGCCTGCCTCTGTTGCTCACTATGCCTTCTTGGACTTTCCTGACTGATATATCTGCAGAGAGAAGCTGTACTTGTTCTTCTTTGCATCCCTTGCCCAGTTCAGCTCTAGCTGGGTCTTGGCCTTCCTACACAGCCTAGCAGCATCCCTATACTCCTCAGAGGTTACTTGTCCCTCCTTCCATTGTGCGTGCATTTTCTTCTTGCTCTCTATTTTGACCAGCCCATCCCAGTTCAGCCATTCCAATCTCTTGCCTTTCTTTCCTGATTTCCTGCACATGGGGATGAAGAGATCCTGTGTTGCTAAGGAAAGATTCCTTAAAGACCTGCCTGCTCTTTCTGTTCCCTTGTCCTTGAGGATAGGTTCCCATGGAGTTTTGTTGACTAACTCTCTGCGGAGCTGGAATTTAGCTTTCCCAAAGTTCAGCATCCTGATTTTACTCTCTATCTGTCCCATGTCCCTCAGAAGTGTGAAATCCATCTTTGCATGCTCACTACAGCCCAGGACACTGCCAATCCTGGTGTTCCCAGTCAGTTTACTAGCTCTGGTGAGCAATGCTAGATTTGCAAAACTTACTGGTGCATTAAATGAAGATCTATAATACATGGCAAGTTGTTTATATCACAACCTATTTCTGTCAGTTTTCATGCTTTTTTATAAACTGTTTATCTGTGTAAGTGTAGGATTAGTGTTTTAGATGAAGAATTAACTTCCATCTGCGCAGTTGGTATTTAGAAAATGAACCTGGAATATATAAACAAAAACTAATTAAAGTTGGAAAAAACATAAATTTCACATCATTGTTCTAGCCTTATTCAGTCACCATTGAACTAGGATACATATGTACAACATAAGTACACATACACAAACATACCTGTATATATGGTCTTTTTTTTTTTTTAAACCCAATGCAGTTTTATTTGTCTGAGAGTAACAGCCTCTAAAAATTTCCCCAAAATAAAGAGAGGCAGATAGGCTTAAGTAGGATGCCCCTAAGAAGTGAGTTTAGAGGTTCATAACTGCATTATTAAAATGTCAGTATAAACAGCTTTTTGAGATACTTACACTGTATTGTTGAAAATAACAAGAAAATCAAAATACAGATCCCTGATAATTAATGCTTTTTATTCTTCTGGGCTCATTTAGCCAATATGTGCAAAGAATGAGTCATTACTTGAGGGATTTTCCTGAGATCTGAAGTATTTCTCTCTGTTTCTTCGTGGAAAAATCATGTTGAATGTGAATCAGGAATGAAAGCAGTTTAAAGTCTCCTTATGCGATAGTGGAGCGGATAATTATTTTAAAAATACTGAATAGCTTTTTGTTTTTAATGTGATGGTGATCTGTGTTGCTTTAGCTAAGAATACTTGAGATGACTGCAGAGATTTGGATGAAGAAAGTGTGATTGTATTTTCATTACCAGTGATTTACCTATGATTCTGTGATTCTGTCATTTGTCAGTTCATTTATCTGTCTTTGTGATTACAGAACCCGATTTTTCAGACCTAGAAGAAAGTGGTGTTTCTGAGAATTAATTTGTACTTAGTTGTATAGATGAGATACAAGACATGATAAATCTGACTAAACCAAGAATTTCGCTGTGGAAATGGCAGCTGTGAATATGCTGCTCTGAATAGAGTCCTACCTTAGGATAGCACAGAGCCTCCTTAAAGGCATAAAGAAAGTTTTGTACTTAAAACTGCCACAGGTTCATAGTAGAGCACAGCTGTTCCCATTTCCGCTCACATTCTTTTATTGTGATATGTTCAGTGGGTTCTCTACAGACCAGCTGACCCAGTCTTAAATGTGGCTGAACCATAAAACCTGTTTTGTCCAATTTCTATGAGATCTTTTTAGAGCATTCAAAAGATATAAAGGCTTCTTTTATATTGTTGTTTTTCTTCAGTGATTAACTCCACTCAAATGTGATGTTTGTATCTAAAGTTAAAACAGCTACATGCCATTCAGACCTTGGCTTGTTCATATAATGGAGGCACACAGATTCAGGATGTGTTTTGTGGTTTTTTTTTTTAGCTAGAACAACTCTGATAGAACCATACTTACTTCTATTAATGGATACTTATATACTGTCTCAATTTTATTTACGTTCATGTGAACTGCTTTGGGGGCCTGCTGAACATTTTGTAGATGATCTTATCTTTGGTAATGTTACTAAGTGGCAGTATTCAAACTGACATTGATTAGATAAAGCTTGCACAGAGTCACTAAGGTTTTCCATGTGCATGGATTTATTTTTTTATTTTATTTTTTTTAAATCAAGCTCTTCTGTGTCTGTGATGATGTTTAGTGGTACCAGTATGACGAGAAGAAAGGAAAGCTTGAAAGCAATATACTTACACTTTTGGTTGATGGCAAAAGAATTCTAAGGTACTGCATAAATCAATGAGAACAGGTCAGAATTTACTTCCGTATTTTTATTTAGTATCTGTGTACTCACATTATGTTACGTTACTTAACTAATGATTTTTCAGACATTCTTCCAGACCAGTCTGAAGGAAGATTTTCTACTGATGGATTGATATAAATACAGATAAGGATATAAAGTATCTTGCAATGTAATTTTTCATCAGCAGTTTTGCAGCTATACTCCAGATAGCTTCTTGCTATTCACTACAGTTCTAGGCAGAACTACTTTGACACATTTGCGACTGCTTTAAGTAAATCACTTGAAACATTTAGGGTATTCCTGGCCCATCTTGCAGAAATTTCCATGGTCAGTGTGTTACTAATCTCTTTTTACAGATGCCTCTTTTTAAAAGGGGAACATATTTATTGGTTTTCTGCTAGGCAGAAACCGTGCTATTGAATAGGGTATACAATTAGCTCAAACAAAAAGCAGTTATGTGACTTTGGCTTGAATGTGTTATCTAAAATAATAAATCAAAGGAAGATATGTTAAAGGGAAGCTTAATTACTTAAGTGGCTATTAAGCTACATTTTGGAAATTTTAGTTTACTGTCATAGTAATTCCAGTTCAGCTTCATAAGTACAGATCAGAGAATCTGAGGGCAATTTCTGTCCTGCTCCTGGATAATCAGTTGTTCCCAATAATTTTTTTGTATGTCGCTCTTCTGTGTAATGCATAAACATGTTTGTCACTTTAGTAAGAACACAAAAATCTGTAAATGCTTTTCAGAGTTAAATAGAGGGGCGTTTAAAAGAGAGAGCTTTTATAAGCTGTTAGGGTTAGGCCTTTGAACTTTATCATCCAGGTACAAGTTTTGAGTAGGACTCAGCACTCTGTCTGAAGTTGTTTATCACAGCATCACATAAGAATATTGAGGTGTGTGGACCCAGAGAGGTTGTGGATCCCCCATCCCTGGAGGCATTCAAGGCCAGGCTGGACGTGGCTCTGGGCAACTTGGTCTGATGGTTGGCAACCCTGCACATAGCAGGGGGGTGAAACTAGATGATCATTGTGGTCCTTTTCAACCCAGGCCATTCTATATGATTCTGTGACCTCTTGCAACATAGACACTCATGTTCCCTATTAGCAGAGCTTCAGGATGTTAGTAAGTTTGTCATGTAAAGCTGTTTAATCTGCAGTTTTTATTTAATTTTGACTTAATTTCACTCTCATTCTTTGAAACCTTTTGCTGGGACATTATTTTGTCTCTTTTTTTTCTCTGTTGATATGGTGAAAGTTGTCAAGCACCTTCTTTCAGTAGGTGAGAGCTGTATGCTGCACAGCTTGGTAATAATTGGCATAAAACTTGGGTAAGGAAATTGCTTCCTTCTCTCATGCAGCAACATAGTCTTTTAAGACAAGTTCTTTTTCTTTTCCAGAGAAAATCAGCAATTATCCAGTCTTCTCAAAGAACGTGCAGGCATATAAGCAGCATGAGGAATAAGTACTGTCCTCAGAAAAGTTTGCATTTTGCTGAACCAGCTAAGGATTGACAGCTCAGTATCACTAATATTTTTGAAAACCAGTCTGAGGATGCTTGAAAGTTAAAGTGGATGCCAGTTAGAAAAACTTGAGCTGTAAATGATTCAACTGATTGGGAAAAGTGAAATAAAAAATATATATATATCAGCTTTCAGTTATAGAAAGACTGAGTCTTTCTTTCCTTCCATGGAAAATAATGTTGGTACTGTGCGTCTGAAAATATGGTTCCTTGCGCCACTCTTTTTCTTCCTGCTTGCTAAAAAATAAGAGAAAAAAACCCTTTCTCCAAATAAAGAGGAAAGGATTTTATCCTGAGATTCTATTGCAAGGTATTCCATCTTTAAGATGATTCATTGGGAAAACACTTATAAATTAATTTGTATTGGAGCAGTCCTTCTTTCTGTCACACAGTCAGCCTTGTGTATAAATATACTTTTTTATGAATAGTAATAATAAGATCAATTAAGAAGATATAAAAACATGATGAAAGACCAGAAAGTAAAACTGGTACAATTAGAAAAATTAATGCAAGCGGGAGAAGTGTTGGAATGTCTTGGTGTGTTCCTCATTGGACTCACCAGCTCCTTCTTTAAACTCATGGCACAAGGAGTTTTCTTTAAAGAAGAAATATATATGATTCTTAGGTGAATAACTGTTCTTTGTGTAGGATTTATATGTGAAACCATTTAGGAAATTCTGATGGAACCCAATTTCCTTGACAAAATAGTGCTTGTTTAGGAGTCTTACTTGTTCAGTCTTTACAGATGATGGAGCAGTGGGGCTTATGCAACTTCTGTTTTTTTGGTGTGTTGGTTTTTGTTTTTTTTTTCATGGAGTAGTAGTGGAGTTCAGGGTGAGTTGTGTAATGCATGATATTTCTGTTGAAAGGCATTTAGAAGTTTTGCTAGTAACAGTTATTGATGATTTTGATGTCACAGATGGATATAATCACAGTGCCCTTCAAAGAATTAGCAAATTCACAGAAAACTGGCAGTCCAAGAAAACAGAGGAGTCCCTTCATAAAAGATCTGAAGTGAAAAAGTCTTGGAGTTCATAGTGTCTTTTCTTCTAACTCTTAATAAAGACATTTATTGCTGTTGCCAGAGTAAAGCACGGCAACCTCAATTAGCGTCCCGTTGTAAAGTGCTCTGACAGCCCCGGCCTCTTTTATGGCTTCTAACTCTCTTGAGCCCCAGCCTGGCCCCGGACACTGGCCCTCGCGTTTCTCGCCCCAGCTCTGACCCCGGCTCCCAGCCTAATGACCACTCACACACCTTCTTGACACCAATATGATGAGTGGTGAAATGGCCGTTTAATGTGTGGCGTAGTTTGCTTATATACATGCCCCTTCTTCATTAACACCCCTTAAGCACGCATCATAAATCAATCATAGAGCAGAGGAGGGCCTATCGCGTCACATCCCAGTCCCCGCCTATTCGCCTAATACAACACATTGCCAGAAATGACTTAAATTGTATGAAGAACAAAGCCCCACATTGAAAACGATCTTATTCTGCAAGTATTATAATGCATATAATCTGGGAGTGTAGGAACTTTGGTCCTGATCTCATTTAGAGCATCCAGACATAGTTGTAAATTCTCTCTGCCCTGCTAGGGGAGTGAGTCAGGGAGAGGTAAATCACAATGAAAATTTGTTAGAACACCTTTTATTAATTAAGCTTTTACTATTAGTAGTATCAAACTATTAGTGAAAAACAGATAACGCTTTGTACATTTGCTACTGCTGTCACCTCAGGTGCTGTTCCACAGCCTCTTGTCAGTACTAGCATATGCAGGTGTGCTGAAGTTTGCATTACTGTGAAACTTTCCAGCTGTTAATGAAAAGGAACTTCAGTGCATTAGTATACCATAACATAAAGTATATTGCATCCTCTGATGGTCTTCTTATGATTCCTAGAACTAAACATCAGAAAACTTTATGGATTCCTACTATATCTAACAGGCTGTTGTATCCACAACAATAACACGTGGAATTATGCATTGGGAATAGTTTAGCTGACTTCCAGGAAATGGTACTGACATAAAAACTGATTGTAATGAGCCTGATCTGCAGCTGCAGAGAACTTTGAAGATGAGAATTAATTTACATAACATCTTATTTTTTGCCCACAAAAGAGAACATTAATTCATCTTTTTAGTTGCCATTAACTGGACAGTTCTTAAAGTATTATTGGTCCACTGAGAGTAAGACAGAAAGATCTGACCTGAAAATGTAAGAACACTGCAATTACTGTTCTTTAATCAACCATTCTCTAAATACTGTTCAACCAGCTACTTCTAATAGATAACATTATTTCTCTATATTTTATTTGTCTGAACAATATCTGAACCCTCTCCTGAGTGGATGCCCTCAGAACCTACTGTCTTATCTGCTTGAAGTTCACTCTAGGTACCTTTGTAGACTCTTGAGCAGTGTTGTCATCAAATTATGCAGAATGTGTTATGTCTGTATCCCTTTAGATGATCTTTGAATTTTCTGTTGGAGTACCACATTGCTTCCAATTGACAGCTATGTAGAACAAGGATACAAATTAAAATAGACTTTATTGCTTTGCAAAAGCCATTTCCCTAGCTTTGTTTCAGATGTTGAAATGGAATAACAATATATTTGAAAAAAGAACTTAATTGATGCTTCAGACTTAATGTGTTTCATTTTTGATGCTTGGTAAAGGCAGCTTGAATGCCTCAGCATGTGAATAAATGTAGGCTGTGCTTTTCCTTTCTGAAAAAAAAAAAAATAGTCTCTGTTGTGGATATTGACATTAAACATCAAAATAGCCAAATTTTCAAGTCAGGTGGTTTTTATGTGCTTTATGGTGTGTGGGGGTGTTTAGCCATTTCATGTATCCTTCAGATGTAGATTGCAACTGTTACGTTTTAATTTCATTTCAAGACTCTTAATTACCTGAACATTTCATTTGGCACTGATATGTACCTTGGAGCATATTGGCTGCAGAGTGTTCTCTTGATGGTTTCACTATATGGGGTTGTCAATTTTATGTGATTAATACCTTGCTAATTATGCAGACATTCTATATTTTGTAACTGTACTGAATTGTGGATTTCAGTCATCTCTGAAAAAAACTAACTCAGATTCTTTAGGAATCATTAAGCCATATTTATAAATAGCACATTTATATCTTTTTCTGAGTCTCAAGACAATTTTATAAGATGCTGCAAGTAAATTAGACAATTTGCTTTACATAAAATGAACTAAAATGTGTGTTCTTGCAGGAAATTAGATCTATCTTTTTTTGTTTGTTTGTTTCCAATTTTATTCTGAACGATTATTTGTAATGTAATAGAGTAATGTGAATTTGTCACTACTGTTCCTATTGACATGTTGCATATAAATATCTGAGTATTTCAGTTTGTAATAAGTAAAAATTGAGTTCATGATCTTACAGGCTGCCCAGAGGCATTGGAAATAGTTAGCTAAGACTACTGTGACATTAAAAAACTCAAGGCTATTGTTTTGTGAAAACTACTTTTTATATAACAGTTCTTGGTTTACTGAATAGTTAAAATCAACTTCTAAGACCGTGTTTTAAAGTATTTCAGTCATGTTTACATTGTTATTGCTTGGTTGTAGTGAGAGAAAAAGTAACATCCAGCAGATATCAGATAGTGGTTGCACCTGTGTTCCCCCAAACTTCATTAAATGATGCGTAATCGTAGCACTGAGTATTCAGGACTGGAGAGGAAGGAGAGGTTTTGTTAGTGTTTAATTTTTGGGTAATTTTTCAGTGCTGTTGAACTTCAGTTACGGATAATGCAATTCCTCATTTTGATGTAGTCATTCTGCTTTCCTCTAAATCTTTGTGTGGCTACTGTTATTAATTCTAAACATTTTTGTTCTTAAATTTTTGCTGTCATAAAGATGCAGAAATTTAAGAACTTACCTGAAGATAGAGCGGTGCATTTTCAAATTTTGTACTCAGAATTGTTCATTTGGAATGGAATTTACTGTGTCGCTTACAAGCCTCTAGGGTTTGGGTAAGAAAAGTTTGAGTGTTTTTGACATAGATTTGAATGCCTACTCAATGGCTCTTTGAGTTGCAGTATTTAGATCTATGAATAGTTCAAGGGAAGAAGTGGTATGGCAGGTTATTTAGTTGCTCGCTACTGATACAGTATACTCATTTTGGCAACAGAATCATAGAATCATAAAGATTGGAGAAGACCTCAAAATCATCTAGTCCAACCGCTGCCCTACCCCCATCATGTCCACTAAGCCATGTCCCTCAGTGCCACACTGGCACATCTCTTAATCACCTCCAGGGAATGCGACTCCACCAATCCCTGGGCAGCCTGTTGCAATGCCTTATCACTCTTACAGAGAATACATTTTTCCAAAGTTTTCATGCACTTCAAACTGTTTAAGAAACACCATACAATTCCAGATTTGACATACATGTCTGGCATCATTTGCAAAATCTGTGTAATAAAAGCAGATTAAGAACGTGGAAATACAGCCATGATTTCTGTGGCTCTAAGTGAGATGAATCAAAAGCAGACTTCTGCAACAGATGGCTGATCACTGCTGGATACAGTGCCATGGTTCTTGATGGAAAAGGCAAATAGTTAAAATTTGGTCAATTGGATTTAGAAAATGCATTTCTTTTTTTTTTTTTTCTTTCTCCTCTCCAGGGAAATACAGAATTCAGTAATCAGTAAATCTGAGATTCTGCAGCAGTTTCCCAGTGGACACTTGCTTATAAATTAGGAGGAAACAAGAGGAAAATACTTTCTCATCCCAGGAAGATTTCATTCTCAATTATAATTAAATATTCAAAATGAAAAATATAAATAAAGTCCACAAGTAGCCTGGATCAGTAGCCTAAAGCTGTTCATTAAATATAAATCAACAAATCAACAAATCTAATACTTTGTTTTGTTCTGAAAAAAAAAAGAATGAATGAAGCCTACATCATTTTATTTCCAACAAACTGCATATTGTAAAGAATCAGTTTGTCATCAGTTTACAGAACTTTTATTGTAATCACAGAATTACATTTCATTGGATGAGCTATCCAAAGTTTAAAAGATGTTTCCCACTTAAAAATTCAAAAGAATCTGTCTGCTGGTGCTTGGCTTTCTTCAATGCCTGTGAGTTAGTGCGGAATTTCTAGAATGCCTGTAGTCATCAGTTACTTAAGGTAATACTTCTTAAAAGGAGGAGTAAAAGAAAAGGAAGATGACAAAGACTAGCTTTAGCTTTTATATGTCCCTCTTCTACAGGTGTGTTTTTTTCTGCTTTTACACATTTCAGTGTGCGTGCATGAACAGACTTGACCTTGCAAGCCCTTTTTCTGAAAACGTCTGCCTCCTCTCAGATTGTTTCTTTTTGTTTTTTTCCTTTTTTCTTTCCCCCTCCCATATTTTAATGTATTTACCTGATAACAACCTTTAGTTTGGAAGAACTCTGAGTCCTTGGCTGCAAAAATAAGAAAACATGCTCAGGAGAATTGGGAAGAACACACTGACCTCATAACCGTTGTCTGAACAGTGAAAATCTCAACGGTCCTTTAAAAGCAAATTCCCTTAAACTCTTTGCCAGTACCATTTATCTCCTTTCAGCTCTTCTGTAGCTTTGTGAAACTCACAGCCGTGCAAAGTCTCACCAGATAATACCCCAAAGACACAGCTTGTATTTGTTATCTTTGTGGGTGTAGTGTTTTATCTTCTGTGGACCTGTTTGATATGGGCTTCTTTGTACTAATATGGGTGATTATACTGAGAAATTCCCTTAGATGTTAGGATGAAGAACTGTGAGCACGCTGTTTTTGTTCATGTACTGCATTGTGATCCTATTTTTTTCTTCTTTTACCCTGGTGCTTAAAACAGGTGTAACTGTCAAAATAGCGTAATACAACTTGAATAATTATCATGGATGCAAAGGAGCAAGAACTCTACTGAATTTCATTCTGTGATAAAAAGATCTAATATCTAATTCTGTTTAAATTAATAGTTAATGATGCTATTTTTTGCATAATGCGATAGATTGGTAGGCTTAAAATACTCATTTAATTTTGGATAGGTTTTGTGTTCTGCTTCAGAATTTTGGTAGCTGTTCAAACAGCAGCACTTTTTATTGACACATTTGGGCAGATGGTTGTCCTACACAATATGTGCAAGAATATTCTTATCTCAGGAATGGAATTTCAGTTTTCACTGTTGAGAGCTGGGGTTTAATGTTCATTTTCCTTGGAGAAAGGTCTTTTAGTTATCACTAAAGGTAGTAGATGAAAACTGTTAAGGGAAGTAGATCTTCTTTACATTCAATTTTTGAATTTCTCACTAACTGGAGTAATTTAAATTTCAGTGCATAATGAGACCTTATGTCATTGTTTGTTGATGCTGACACTGTCATCGTGAGGTGAAGTTTAACAAGTCCCTGGTTAAAAATTTGCATGATTGGATTTAATGAAAAAAGAGGTGATGATGCTATTTCCATTTGCATTTGCATAAGATTCTATTCAACCAGAAGATGGTTTTGCCTTAGATTTTTTTTTATTCCCTCCATAGATGTGAAACTAATTTTGCTGTATTTCTCTCTGAAACATTTACTTTTTGAAAGAGATTGCCTTTTTAATGATTCAGTAAGTATTAGGAAGACCAGGATTGAAAATAACTGTCTCTTATTACATCTTTTAATCAAAAACTTTGTGCTTCTCAGCTGGATATTTCTTAGAAGAAAAAGAGAAATCTTTTCTCAGAATGCTTATTTTTATTAAAACAAATTTGACATGAATCACTTCGAGTGAGATGTCTGCATAGCAGACAGTTTCCCCAGTTCCAAGGCACAAAACAGTTCCATTGAATCAAAATGGATGTAGTGTTATATAAATAGTTTACTATGTAATTATTTAAAACTTTACATGACAAACTGGGAAATTTATCCAACCTGTGATTTTAAATAAATAGGAAGACAGCGAGTTTGTTGCTATTTAAACTCCTTAGAAAGATGTTTCTGTCCTACTACACACTGAGGAATGAAAGTCCATTTACAGGCATTGTTTATAGTTTCCTATAAACTAAAACTTAGTAAGAAGGACCATAGCATAACGAAACGAAGGATTCCTAAAAATTAGTTGACTGTACAAATAATTGGTTGTTTCCATATTGATATGTTATTGATTCACTGTCACTGATAAGACAGAAGTGGAGGGAAAAGTAGAAGAGTATTTGTTTGACAAATATGGTTTCACATATTAGATTTGTAGATGAGATGATAATCATACATCTGCTCATTTTAGATAAACAAGCATAAATATATGTTGTACAGGATTTTTTTTCTTCAGTCATTCCTAGTTTTAAGTATTTGTTTTGACATTATCTACTGATGTGCAGGTAGCAGTTGTGTCTAATGAGCAGATGTATTTTTACCCAAGTACATGGCTACCCAGCAACAAGGAGCTTCCTAAACATGTGGTATCAGCTAATGTTTTGTCAAGTCATCCATAGTGATCTTGTAATCAGAAAGACAACGATGGAAGCTTGCTGTTTGAAAAGGAAAAAAAAAAAGTCAATTAATATGCTGCTAATCTTGACTTGAAGTATGGAGTGTAAACAAACATGGAGAAAAATTTACCTGCCATAAGCCAATGTAAGGCAGTGTGGAAGCAGTGTTCTTTTGCATTCTTGCAGTTGTGATTATTTTTAATTTTTTTTGCTGTTGCAGATAAAACTGACAGATTTAGCAGGTGAATAATGTGGTGAGTCTTTTTGGTAATTTTGTTGCTTGGTAAATATATACCCTAAGTAAGTAGCAATAATATTTGTGAATTGCCATTACCATCCTCAAATATTAGTTATCTATTTGAATTCTGTATGTTTAGCAGAAAATTACCATTTTTCATAGTTTAATGCTAGAAGTTGTTTTAGTAAACAGTAGCAACATACTAGTTGCAGCATTCTGCTGGCTGTTCAAGGTTTCAGCAAGCAAGGTTGTTTTTCAGTTGGTGTTGTATAAGGTACATTTTGCAGTTAAATGTCATATAGTCATTGCTTCAGATACTGGATGAATATCCAAGAAATATTAGTAATTTTTTTCCCCTCTAATTCCTCTAGTGATGTATCTCGTAAAAAAAGACTAGAATGCTCAAGAAAAGCATTCAAAAGGAGCTATACCACAGGAGATACACGTAAACTGATCATAATTGCCTGAGTGTATTGCTTGTAATGAATGGAGACAAATTACTCTAATTATTTCTGGTCAAGTAGATGAGTCACAGCATAGTGTTGTAGTGCCATATTCTTCCATTCATAAGGGCATTACAATTTCTTTAGAAAAATACCATGTTAAATTACAATTATATGTTGTCAACTGGCTTGTCTTTAAGAAAAGTAAATACTAAACTTAATTTTTCTCAGTGTGGTTTAACTTTGTAATACTAGCAGCGTAATACTGTTTTTTTAATGTGTTTTTCCATTTCTGCTCTTCAACGACTCTATAGTGAGTCTTAAAGGTTTGCTGTATGTCAGGTTGAGGAAAGTTCTTCAAGAATTTTCTTAAAGTGTTGGATTATTCTGCATAACTTGATTCAGTGTATACTTAATCTAATATGAACAATCTTTTAATAATAGTGATTCTAATTTCTAACATCCAGGCTATTTTTGTTTTTTGCCTTGGAATGGCCAAAAGGACAGTTGCGTTTAAAGTGCCATTTCGTAAAGAAATTAATCATCTTGTAGCCAGAGCTACAATAAATGTGACACGCTTTTTTGAAGGTCTGAGAATCTTATTATACCAGTGTCCCTTTCCTATTCCTCTGAACCATATTTTATGTAAGTGTTTTTTGGCTTTTGTTCTGGAAAAATGTCACCAGGTCCTGTGTTGTTGCTAAGCAGGCATCA
Source organism: Perdix hodgsoniae (assembly GCA_035772895.1). Taxonomy (NCBI): domain Eukaryota; kingdom Metazoa; phylum Chordata; class Aves; order Galliformes; family Phasianidae; genus Perdix; species Perdix hodgsoniae. The sequence goes on from JAPSGF010000074.1 coordinate 579,642, forward strand.
ATTCAGCCTGAGTAAAAAATATGCTTAGGACGTATGAGGCCACGTGTGATTGCTCCAAGTTAAGGGTTGAGACTGAGCGTTACTTTCTTTGATACTAGACAAAATTGCCTGAGCCCAGGCAAGTGTGGGTTCATGTGCCTAGATTTCCGCGTGTTAGCTGTGTGTTTCTCTCTAATATTTAATTGTGAAGCTGAAGAAAGCTGTAATGACCAGCCATGGATGTACTCCACACCAGGCTTTCATCTTTCTCGAGGCAGATCTTCCCATGAATAGTAAAACTCTGTTTCTGCGTGAGAAGGAAGAAGACTTTGAGGGCTTTTTGACTCGCACCTGTGCTTCTGTTGTAACCACCTTTTTAATTATCCAGTGGCACTTTGAAACTGATTTAAAGAGCCATTAAATGTAAGTGTGGTATCAAAGCATGCCGCAAACTCAAAAACCAGGTTACACAAATAGTCATGGTGACAAGTCAAGTTGAGCTTTTGTGTTAGAGTGCAGGGGGAACTGCAGTGTATACAAGAGAACAACATTCCAAGAGTGATCCTTTATTAGAAAAAGGTGTGATAATTGATTTCAGAGAGCAGATTCAAAGGCAAATAGGGTAGATATAGTGTGTATGTGTAGGTTTAACTGTATGGATCATGTTACTTTTAATGTTTGGATTCCATGAGATTGATGGCCAATGCTTAGCCCTCAAGAGAGATCATAGAATCATAGAATGGCTTAGGTTGGAAGGGGCCTTAAAAATCATCTAATTCCAAGTCCTCTGCCATGAGAGGCTTTGCTGCACACTTCTACAATACCGGGACACCAGCCAACCTGGCCTTGAACTCTTCAAGGAATGGGACATCCGCAGCTTCTCTGGGCAACCTGTTTCAGTTCATTACCACCTTCTGAGTAAAAAATTTCCACCTAATGTCTAATTTAATCTCTCTTTTACTTTAAAGCCATACCCCTTCTCCTATCACTATCTGCCTGTGTAAGAAGTGAGTCTCTATCCTGTTTATAATCTCTCAGGTACTGGAAGGTTTCAGTGAGGTCTCCCTGGAGCCTTCAACTCTCCAAAGTGAAAAAAAGAACCCAACCCTGCTCCCTCAGCCTTTCTTCATAGCAGATGTACTCCAGCCCTTTGATCATCTCTGTGACCCTTCCCTGGATCTGTTTCAATAGTTTTACTTCTTTCTTGTGCTGGGGGCCCCAGGCCTGGATATAGTATTCCAAGATTGGGCTTCAAGAAGGCAGAGCCAAGGGAGGCAATCACCTTCTTTGCTCCACCGGCCACATTTCTTTGATGCAGCCCAGAATACAGTTGGCCATCTGGCCTGCAAATGCACACTGCTGGCTGATGTACAGCTTTTCATTGACCAGAAACCCCAAGTCCTTCTCCACAGAGCTGCTGTCAATGACACCTTCTCCCAGTCTGTATATTACTCTGAGATTGCTCTGAGCCAAGTGCAACATCTTGCACTTGCTTTGTTGAACATCATTAGGTTCATGCAGGCCCACTTTCAAGCCTGTCCAGGTCCTTCTGTATGACATCCCTCCCTTCTGTTGTATTGACAGCCCTGCTCAGCGTATTGTCATCAGCAAACTTGCTTAGAGTACACTTGATCCCACTGTCCATGACATTGATAAAGATGCTAAAGAGCACCACTCCCAGGACAGACTGCTGGGGGACACCACTCAAGACTGGCTTCCACCTGGATGTAGAGCCACTGACCACAAAACTCTGGCTGCGATCATCTAACCAATTATTTATCTATTGAATAGTCCAGCCTTCAAATCTGTCTCTCTCCAATTTAGAGATACGGATGTGGTCTGAAATCATATCAGAAGCCTTGCACAAGTCCAGGTAGACAATATCAATTGCTTTGTCTTTGTCCACCAATGCCATCACTCCATCAGAGAAGGGCCATCAGATTGGTCAGATCCTTGCGTAAGCTTTATGTTTGTAATAATCAGAAGGGGAAATGGCAGATCCCAAACTGTGAGGAAAGAGAATAGCCACCTTCTAATCTGCAAGAACCACATCTCTTTTCTCAACACAGTCCTAGACTGCATGAAGCATCCATAATATTCTCCAACTTGAGTGGAATGAAGCTCCTTGTCTGTGTGATGGTTGTAGGATTTATGATTATATTTGTGAATATGTCTTCTGAAATCTGGGAAGAAAACTCTCCAATGTGGTGTTAGAAAGTGGCATTCCTTTATTCCTCACAATATGTACCAGGAGGCTTGACAAAGTGCATTCCCTTGGAGTTCACGTTCTACATTTAAACAGTTAAGGCATACATATGCAGTGCATCGGCATACATTTCATTCTTTTCCAATAACTCATTAATATTTGCTAATATCACTCAGTGCATGCCCAGTTAGTTGCAACTAGGCTGGTTGTATGACCACTCGGTTTATTCCCATTTTTCCATCAGCTTCCTCACAGAGACGTTTGTCTGACCTTTGGCTTTTTTTTCCCAATTTGGCAAACTTCCATTGCTTGTTCGGATATAATGAGCAATTTCCAAAACAATATATGTGAAAATCTGAGGAAAACATTCCTGCACCTGGTGAAATGCAATGATAAACGTAGTCTATTATGACTCCAGTGCTTCCTGTGAAACAGAATCATTGAGGAAAACAAGGCTGTTCACACAGTAAGCAAAAGCAATGTTAAAATAGAAAGTTTTAGAACTAGCACTCATTGATTCCTTTTGCTAAACTAATATGTTGGTCCCCAAACCAATATACTGATCCCTATTGCTAAACAAACCAACCTATATGAGACAAAATAAGTTTGCTCTCTATCATTTAATTCCATTTCAGTTTCTTGTTTGTATATTTTAAATTTTCTTCACCTAGTTCTCTAATTCAATAATTTATTTCAAAGTCAGTAATTCTTTGCCTAGGGCTTGCTGTCTTGGATATGCATGCCTTCTAGAGAGCTGCAGGTTGTGATCCTTTGTTGATTTATCAAGTTGTCATTCTAGCTTTGGTAAAAACAAATCAAAGCAACCTAAATCCCATTCAAAGGTAGAGAAATATAGGTACATAACAGCAGGTACCTATTCCACTATCAGAGGCATTAGCATTTTTAATTATGCGTGAGCTAATTTTAAGCTCACTTAAATGTGTTAATTGGTAAGAAAGCAGACTAGGACAATGGGACTCAGCAATGAATGCAGTCTTCCTGGGGTTCTGGGCAAATTCTTGAGCAATTAACCAACAGTTTCTCCCATGCTGCCACATTGATGCTACTGTCAGCACTGGAAGTAGATAGTGTAAATATGCTGCAATTATAATTTTGCGTAAATCATATAAGTAACTTTGGAAACAGTGCCATAAGCCAAAAGCATTGATTTGTGTAAAAGACCTATTAGTGAAAGCAGAATGTTGCCGTTTTCTGCCATTTAAAAAAAAAAAAAAAAAAGTTTTTGTCTTCATCTTCAGGCTAAGAATTGTAATAACGAGGACAGTGCTGCACGTGGATTTTGGTGGCACACTCCTGTACACAAAGGAGACAAATCTTTGTAGAGTTACACTGAAGAAAAATTATACAGAAGCTATAAGTGAACATTTTGGAAGAAAAGGGTTCCAAGCTTTTTTATTAAGTCATGCATCTTTCTCCCTCTTTACCCAATAATGCACAACAGATTGCTTATCTGTGGAGTATGGGGTAGGTTTGGGGTTTTTTTCTTATGTTTTGGTCAGGGTAAATAATTTGCATATCCCACTGAACTGTTCAGCTGTATGATTAATCTTATGAATTAGATATTCATTTGAAAGCATTGTCAGCATACAAGTGTTTTAAAGTAGGTCTCACTAGTTTTTCTGCTTTGTTAGGTGAAAAGATTCTCTAGAGCAGTGACCAGTCTGTTTGAACAAAGGCTACTCAGGAGGCCAAATGTAACTGGTATAGAAAAAATTGTCTTTGGTCTTGGGAAAATTATTCCAGAATTTAACATTTATCCTAAGTGAAGGCATTAGTAGTTAAATCTGATTAAAAGTGAAAGGTATAGTCATGAAGTCATCCCTGATGACCACTAAGTTCAAGCCATTCGCTTAAAACACGTTTTGTCAGTTGAATGAGAAAAGATGGGAAATGCAAAGAGGATAAGAAACTGCACAGGCAACAGATGGATATTTTTGATATATTAGTTCCTGTTAATTTCATTTCCAGCTGTATTTGATGCCCTGGTTTATTTTTAAAATGTCAATATTTGCTTATTTATTAAACTGGCTGACGTTTATTGTATCTTTTGAATTCACAAGAATTATCATGAAGTACTTCAGGCCTTGCTTAGATTTTTATTTGTGTGTGCCATTTATTGATGTCTCTGCAGAGATAAATGTCATAGTAAAGTGGAACATTAGATTACCTAATTAAGCATTTCAGAGGGATATGTGCTAAAAATAAAATTGATAAATGGTAGGAATTCACTGTTCTTAGTAGTTATAAATGTGTAAAATATAGAACATAACTTCAGGCCTAGAGTTGAATAGGTTTTATTTTAAGAGCTTCATTTACAGCGTGCATCATTGCAGGGAGGCTTTCAGTGATTTCTTTCAGACTTGGATGAAGCCCAATAACAACTGAACCACTTAGAATCTCCCAACAGTTTAATTGCCAATTATCTTGTTTTTTATGTGGCCTTCAGTCTTTAGTAGGGTACTTTGTGCAATGACAGGCATGGGAGTAGTAGTGAACCCTTCTAGAAATACGATTTCCAGTGTTTCGCACGCAGCATGACTCTCTGAGGGCTCTCTGACATTTGTTTGCCAGCGATGATAATACTGTCCATTGTAGTTTTGCTGACAATCAGCAAAATGATTATGAATTTTTCTAGTATTGTAGGATTGTGTGGCACATGACTGACAGCTGCAAAAATGATATAATTTGGGCTCCGTACAAGCATGCAGCTAAGTGCTTATTAATAAAGCAACAATTGTAAAGTAAATATTATGATGACTTAATGTGCCCATAAAAGTATGAATCATGTTTCTCTTGAAAGTGAATGGTGAATTATGAATTACATCACATGCCAAACAATATTAGAAAAGAATATGACGTAGGTAGATGTACATGACTAGTGCTTTTGTTGATTTAAAGTTTGTTAATCCTGTGAAAATGAGATTCTCCTTCTTTAACTAAAGACTGCGCCATTAATGGCATTTAATACTCCATAGATCAATTAAATGAAAAAGCGTTAGGGTTTACTTGATGGAAAAGAACTGTGATGTTTTGTGTGTTGAAAGGTAATTAACTTAAATACCAGCAATTGCAAAATTTAAATCATTGAATGGTGACTGCTAAATAGGAAGTGTGTGTATGCATGTTTCAGAATATATTTTAATGTGATGTCAATCAAAATGTCAGTGTTTTCCTGACATGTTTCAGTGTATGTTAAGTACTAAGTGTGGAAAGTTAAGCACAAGAAGATCACATGAACAATTTTTGGTCAAGAATAGCAAAATAATTTAATATGAAATACAGATTTCCTATGCGTGTGTTTGTGTATAAAATGATGAACTTAGTGTAACTTGGAGTCAAATGTTACTTGCGAAAAAATTAGTAATAAAGCAGAGTAATGTGTAGGGCTTCAGGTTGACTTTGCAAATTATAAACATATCTAGAACTTCTGGATTTTCATACACTGATTCTGTGTAGACAGGTTAATGAAAGAGTCTGTGAACACCCCCTTGATATTGTCCTTTGCCTTCACACCTTTCGATAAATAATTTCCATTATATTTCACAGAAAGGGGAAAAAAGATAGAACTTGGTTGAGGTGCTTCATAATTTCTGCAAGCAGAGAATAATTTTCACAGTTTGGTGGTTTCTTTTTGAAATCATTGGTCTGTGTCATGGAGTTCAGTCAGTAAAATGCTTGTGAATCAATTATTCATCATATGAAATTTTTGATTATCTGGTTCAGCTGATAGATTGCCTGACACATCTGTCCTCTCTCTGGAGAAGTATCGTTCATTGACTAACACTAGTCTAAGAGTTCCTTGGATCAGTCATTTCACATGGTATTCCATCAGTGTTCTTCTTTGTGTTTAAATACAGTATGCAGACTGTTCTTTTGGAACTTTTGACAGTATTTAAAGCTATCCTAACTCAGGGGGTGGTGAGGCACTGGAATGGTTTGTTCAGAGGGGCTGTGGAAGTCCCATCCCTGGAGGTGTTCAAGGCCAGGTTGGATGGAGCCTGGATCTACTGGGTAGCAAGCCTTCCCCAAGCAGGAGGGTTGGAACTCTGTAGTCTTTAAAGCCCTTTCCAGTCCAAGTCATTATCACAGAATCACAGAATGGCCCAGGTTAGAAGGGACCTCAGGGATCACGAACCCCCCTGCCACAGGCAGGGCCCCAACCTCCACATTTAATACTAGACCAGGCTGCCCAGAGCCCCATCCAATCTGGCCTTGAACACCTCCAGGGATGGGGCATCCACAACCTCTCTAGGCAGCCTGTTCCAGCACCTCACCACTCTCTCTATAAAGAACTTCCCTCTGACATCCAACCTAAATCTTTCCTCCTTCAACTTCAAACCATTTTCCCTTGTCCTGCTGTTATCTACCCTTTCAAAGAGTTGATTCCCTCCTGACTCCCTTTAGGTACTGAAAGGCTGCAATGAGGTCACCCCACAACCTTCTTTTCTCCAGGCTGAACAAGCCCAGCTCCCTCAGCCTGTTGTCGTAGGGGGTGCTCCATCCCTCTGATCATCATTCTGTGAATATGTTATACAAATTGATGGAAGTATATGGTAATGGTTTGCAGTGTGTATTGTGCAAGAGTTCAGAGTAAGCTATTACTGTGGCATATTTTTGGTTACCAAATCATGTCAAGTGCACGGTATTATTAGTGCTATGTTTTACTACCTGCAGGAAGCTATAAGTTACCATTTCTGTGGTTGAGTACATTACTACATGTGTGTGTGTATACATAAAAGTGTCATTTAAAAACACTGTCCTTTTATATTTACACTTTTTTCCTCACATATCTTTTCTTGAATATTTTAAATCCATTGTAATGTTGACTTAGTTTCTTATATTTCCGTCTGTTTATCATAGAGTGATCTGCGTGTCTTCTTCCAAGGTTGCTGGGAAATGTAGTAAATATTGGCAGAAAGCTCTGAGGTGTAACAGACTACAGAAGAACAGAGATAAGGCATTAGATGGAGGTGCTCCTCAAGGGTCACATGGAAAGCAAATTTTCCTTTGATAAAGGCACTAGATTCAAACATTTTCCAGTCTTTCTTTTCCCTGGCTATTTTCCAGTAGTTAACGAAAAAGTGACAGTATGCAATATCCTCAGCATCGTACAATTAGTTTGTATTATATAGCTGCAAAACCTGAGTAAAAGTTGATACTTCCAGTATCTAGTGAAATCATCCTCTAATGTGTTCCTTACAGTTTTCTTTTTGGTATCGTGTTACAGCTAACAATTAGTTGTTGTAGCTCTTGAAAGTTTTCAAAATACTATCAGGTGAATTTGTAAATTACACTTGAACTCCCGAGGGAACATCAGACTCCTTTACAGTTGAAGTACCTAATTCAGTAATCTAATGAGCAAGGAAAAGCATTTGTGCTGTAAGAATTATTAAATAAGATACAAGAAACCCAATCAAGTTACTCTTATGTTGCACTGTTATAATTTCACTTGACTGAATGTCTTCTCTAGTGTTCATTGACCTCCAGTTTTCCCTGCCTATTAAATCTTTTCATATGCTTGATTGCTAGACAACTGCACTGTCAAGTACCTTCGGAACACACAGAGGAACTTGCTTTCCTTTTATATGTATTCCCTTTCCTTCCAGCCTTAGCCTTCCTCATTAAGTGTAATCTCTTGAGAACGTCTCTGTGAAGAGTTTGGAAACTGCTTTTGTTAGTTCCCTGGAAATGTTGTGAGGTATTTTTACTGTGTCTAACTGGGAAAGCGAGAAAAGGTTAGTATCGAGAATTACACTGAGATTACTTTCCATAATTAGTTCACTTATCTTGATTTCATCTTCCTTCTAACAGACAAGAGTTACATCAGCTGAATCCCAAATGCAAAGGACTTTCTTTCCATTAGGAGCTTAGAATTAGAAAACCGGGAGAGTGCTCACAGTATGAAGCCATCCCTGACTGCACTGCTCGTGGCAACCAGCTCCTCTGCGTTCGCAGGTCTTGCCAACTGAGAGGAAGTTTGGGAAGTTCTGAAGTATTTTGGTGAAACTCATCTAAATTAATTCAGGCATCTAAAAGTTATCTGTGTCAGCAATCAATTCTGAGTTAATCCCTCGGAAGGGAGAAACAGACACGGTAATGGGAAGATTAATTTACCCTCGTTCTTTCCTCTGAACCTTAAGTGAGTCTGAGGGCACATCCATTTCAAAAAAATATGGACACCCGAGACTGGGTGTGGTGTTCTCACTGACAGATAGCTGAACTACATCGTTCCGCGCTCATTTCCCCTCCACAGAAGAACTGGGGGAGACAGTGCAGTGAAAGCAGGCTCATAGGTTGAGATGTGACAGAGTTGCACGCCAGCTGCCATCATGGACAGAACAGACTCAGCACAGGGAGATTAATATCATTTATTGCCCCATTGCTAACGGACTAGAGCAGTGCGAAGAAAAAAAAACACTAAAAGCACTTCCCCCATCCACTGTTTTCTGCCTTCTCCCCCCCCCCGAGCGCGGCGGGGGAACGTGAAACGGGCGGCGGTACCTGTGCCGCCCCGCCGCGCTCATGTGCCCCTGCTCCACAGGCGCCGTCCTGCCCGAGCTGATCCCGCGCGGGACTCCCACGGGCTGCCGCTCCATCCCAAGGCTGCTCCAAGGCGGTATCCACAGCCGTATCCCCTCGGGCCGCATCCGCACCGCCCCGCGGCCGCAGCTGGGGATGAGCTCGGCGACGGCAGCTCCTCCGTGCGCCTCTCCTGGGCTGCAGGGAGCTGCTGCTCCGCGGCCGGAGCCTCCTGCCCTCCTCCTGCGCTTACATTGAGAGATTGCACCTTCCTCCAGTTATTATTTATTTGTTATTGTTAATTAGTCCTATTTAACAGCAAGGTCCACGTTGCGGAACGTGATTGTTCTGATTCACTGTAAGAATTTAAATCAAGTCGGTCAGGTAGGACGCGAGCCCAGCTTCCCATTGCTTCATAGGTGAGAAGGATCGTAGCACGCCAGCACTGCTGTGCCCTGCCGCAGCCCCGTGTCTCCCCGTGGGGCCCAGTGGCAGAGTCCAGCTCACGGGGCGGCTCTGCTCTGCCTCTCTACCGCTCCTCCGTCTGACTGTTGGAGTGCATTTCCTCCTGGAATACAGAACTAGGCTAGAGATGAGTTATGCTTTATTTGTACTGAGCCTTACTGATTGCTGAAACAGAGCAGTGACACAATATCTCGACACTCATGTTTCCATGTCAAATTTTAAACATGCTTTCCTAAATAAAAGCAGTCTTTAAACTTCCTGAAATAGTTTGCATCGTCACAGTGTGAGCAGTCACACATTTACTGTCTTCTAAACTGATAAGTCAAATAAATGTTTATTTCCATTTTTGCCCTTTTCAAAGGAACTTCAGTTTCATTCCAGTGATGTAGAAAGAGGAAGCAGCTTCAATTTTATTTTTTGATACTGCTACAAAGTCCCTAAATGAGAAACTTGAAACTTTGAAAGCCTCTGTTTAGCAGAACTTCATGAAGAGTTTTCTACTTACATGTGCTTTTATCTCTGCTTTCTGTGCTGAGTATTCCTTGATAAGTCTGCTTCAGAGTGAGAACAAAGCTATTACTATATTCTTCGTAGTCACATGTTTGTGAATGATGAGCTGCCTGTGCCAGTGCTGGCTTTGTTTTATGTTTATTGGTCCATGCTGCAGTGCTGTTGAGCTTGTCCTGGATTTACTCCCTCAACTCAGAGGAACGCGGTGTAAAGGAGAAACTTCTGCTTGAACAATTTCATGGGTGAAAACTTTTTTCAGCTTACTTTACTGAGAACTCAGCAGGAAAATGTAATTCTTCATCCTTAAGAGAGCATGCTAAATGTTTCATCTTGTCTTGCTTTGTGTAGCGTTTCCAGTTGCCTTTCTGTTGCAGGAATAGTCCCAGACCCCATGGGGGAGGCTCAGGCAGTGTCACACTGTCACATTCTGTCCCCACAGTCTGAAACTTCATTACTGTTCTTCCCTCGTTCAGGCTTTCCTCTTTGGGTTTTAGACAGAAGATTTCAGTTAATGCAAAATGATACTTAACTAGCCGTGTTAGAAATAAATACCTCCACTTTACCTGGATCATTTCTCACTGGCTTTCTTTACGTTGTACAGTTACTGAGGTTTAAAATACCGTTTCCCATGTGATCAGTTAAAATGCTTCTTCACTGCTTTTTAAATGTCTGCATGACATTGCGGGTACTTGTACTTTAGATACCAGTCATTCATATTTCTCTTTTAAGCATAAAGAAAACAGAGGTCAAAAATGGTAAATTTTTTTCTTCACACTCAAAACTTTGCAAGTTTTCTTAGGAAAGTTGTTGACTTCAGTTTCTAGAGTGTTTTATGGTAAATGCATATTAAAACTGCTACATTTTGTAAGTAGATTACAAGAAATTCAATCTGCATAAAAATATAGTATTTTATTAGAAGTATTTTTTTCGTAAGGTAAGTTGTTTTTTTAAAGGAAAAATTAAGAAGATATTACAAATTAAGACTTTTCAGAGCCCATAAGCACTTTGCTTTTCATCTGTTCACTCTGGGTGATTTTATTAGTATGTAAATTCTTTGTTTTATTGCATCAATGATCCACGATTGCATTGATCTTTAAATAAATGAAGATAATTCAGATAATTAAGAGTTCTTTGATATTCAATTTGAATTTTCATTCATGTAGTGTATTACTTTGCTGCTGAAAAAGGTCAAGTTAAATATTTTTGTGTCTGATGAGCTTCTGTTTTTTTCTTACTGGGCTTTCTGAAATTTTCTATTTGAAATCTGAAACAACAGAGTCAAATAGCAGTGAGCTAGAGATTTTGTTTGTCTAAAAATGTGTTAAACCATGTGTGCTGCCTGCTGAAGTTGCTTAGTAGTAGGAATTTAATAGGTGAGTTATTACTAAATAATATGTTTTTCTTCATCACTGAGTTCTTGCATGCAGTGAACAAAAAGTGTGAAGCAGGCAAACATTAGATGCCTTAGTTCAAATATTCTGTGCAAATAAATGTCATAGCAAGCACATAAAAACATGCAGAATTGTTTTTACTTTTTTTGTTTACTAATGGTAGCTACAAGAATACACTAGAACAGATATTTTTGTTCTCTTGTTTTATATGAGCTACTATAATCTTTTTTTCACCCACGTATTAAAAAAAGGTTAATGGGAGAATAACGTTCTCTCTGAAGTGTGTTGTCTCCACTGAAAGAGATTATTAGATAGCTTTACCAATCTTTTCATTTCAGTTTGTGATCTGACATAAAATGTTGCTGTTACAAGTTCCATGAAAACATTAGGTTTTACTGAGAATTTATTAGTCTAAAGCCAGCCTAATGGAATCTTAAATTATGACTTTACTAAATAGGAAATCGTGGTCAATTGAAAAATGAATAGTTTTTAAAAATGGTTTTTCTACCCCATTGTTTTTTGTTTGTTTGTTTGCTTGTTTTATTTTTAGTGTCACAGGGCTTAGTAAATATGAAAAAGAGGCAGACTTTCCCAAGCTGTATTTGCTTTTATTTTAGTCATTTGTGCAGAAGTGGAAAAATCATTTACGTGTAGCTCATCTCCTCTGGAAATAACTGCTAAAATTAGGTAATTTTCTGTTCAACTAATTAAACTTCCAGCTCACCACCCCTCAGCTTGTGGTGAATGAAGTGTACTGTGTTGCTGTTTTCTGAATACAGTAGATGCTATGGAGATTGCGAAGTTAGTCATTGCAGATATCTTTGTAATTAATGAATTGTGAAAATAGTCAATACTTTTTCATATTTTATTAATGCATTTTTCAGTATTAGCAAATGAAGCAGATTGATTATGCTTTTTTAAATGGTGTAAGTGCTTGGTGTTACAACCTTTCTCTGGTAACCAATTTGTGTGCAGCCTCCTGGGAAGGCTGCACTCTTGGGAATGGGGGGAATTGCTTTCTTTGCCTTTCTAGCCTGGGAAACTTGTGGTCAAATGGAGAGCAGAACAAAAAGAGAACTAAGCGCCCCAAGTGAGGAAAGGGAGGTTTTCACCAGCATTGATACATGTTTTATTGAGCTCTTAGTAGGTGAATGAAGCTACCTCACTGTTCATCTCTTGCTATTGCTCGGTCCAGTCAGGCTCAGGATATCAAGCCTAGAGTATCCTTATCTTTGGGTGTTCTTTGAGAGGGAGCAGTTCCTTGAAGAAATGGTGTTGCTGTGCACTGGTATTGCGTAGTATGCCATTCCCGCAATCCTAGTTGTCCCTCAGGCTCTCGTTGTTTTGAAACACAGCCTAATTGTAGCTGATGCTATCGTGCTTGCTAAGCATTTGAAATGAGATCTGTAAAGCTGCCTCAGCAGCCTTTCTGAGGTTGTAGGCTCCATTTCTGTTTTTGTCATCCTTTTGTCTGTGTTTTTCTTTCTGCTTTTTAAAGTGTGAAAAAAGGGGAAACTTTACTGTGCAGATCCAGCAGTGTCTTCATAATCTCTCTCCATTGGATCTTTTTTTTTTTTTTTCCTCTTCAGAGGTGGCAGACTTTGGAGGGAGCTTAGTTTCCCCAGTTTTTAGTCTTAATAACATAGCATACCTCATGTGAAGGGTTCAAAGGGAATCAGCTTTACCTACCACCTGCAGTTTGATGTCTGATTTTGGCACTGGTTATTGGGGGAGATGAGCTTGCTTGCAGAACTTGGAGCTGTGTTTTCATGTGCTTGGCTTTCAGGGTCTGCCTTTCCATCCGGCCCTGCTGTCCTGTCCTGCTTACCACTGTGGGCAATGCTGTAGCCCTGGTCCACTGCTGGAGCTCTGGTACGCAGTGTCCTCACAAGCTGCAGTCAGCTGGTCCACAGTGTTTGCAGTCCTACGTCTTCCTGATCCTGGACATGCACAGCTTAGATCAGAAACATAACCGGGTTTGTCAGGGGATTTGTCAGAGAAGCTTCTTTGTCCAGGATGACTTGGTAGCATAACACTAAGTACCCGCTGCTGAAGAGCTGCTTGAGGGGCCTAGCTGGCTAGCAGCTCAGATCTGAGCTGTGTTTCTCCATTAGGGACATTCTGATCATTATGTACTGCATTGTACACCACCTGTCAGTGTCTTGGGTGCCATGTATTTACCACTGGTTATATACTTTTCCCATAAAATAAATACGTATACACACTATAGATGGTAGCAGCTGTGCTCTTAACTGTGTATCTTCAAGAGCTGTATTTGGACAGTAACACCAATATCTTCTATAAAATTTTCAGCCTTTGCATTGAGTACATTCATAATGTTTATCAGTTAAGCTCATTGTTAGTCCAGTTGCACACCTGCCTTTTTAAGCCTTCGTGCTTAGTTTGTTGCCAGCTTTTCAGTCTGCCTATCCTTTTTCCTCACCCCACAAGGCTTTTGAGATTCTGTAGAAGCTCTGGCTCAAAACGGGGTCAGGGATTGTTCTTAAAGCTGTTTAATGCTTGCTTGGGATTTTGCCAGTTCCTATTCAGTTTCAGTTTCTGAGGAATCTTCTTGCTGACACCTTTCACCTGCATTGTAGTGCTCTTAGCCCAGTGCCAGTTGTTATTTGGAGCACTAGTTCTGTTATTGCTGTCTACAAGCACTTCGGATTTCAGAATTTCTATGATGTATTATTAAATATTTCAAATTGTATGTTTTATTGCTGAAATTACAGAGAAACAACCTTGCAGAATTTTACTGTAGGTGTCCTTGTTGGCAGACTGCAACTATATAAAGCTGTGTATTCATTGTTGCTGTTTCTTCAACTTTGCCTTCTCTCTTCTTTAGTGTAATTTTAATAGATTTGGCTGCTTAAAGATCCAGTATCTGGTATTGGTGATTTCTAGAACTGTAAAGATGTCTCCTCTTTTTTGTCTGGAAAACAGAAATACCATAGAAAGTTTAAGTATATGTGTATCACTGTGTTGAAACATGTTCCAGTTAGTAGTGGCCGTGGCTCGCTTTCATCCAGGAGCTGTGACCTGATGAAATGTACTTGCATAAGAACTAAATTATGGGAGTTGACTGCATATAGTTTGACATGAAGCACTGTTCTGTAATATTAGTAAATGAGCAAAAATAAATATCAGAGAAGTTAACTGCTAGAAATCATTCTAAGAGGGAGAGTTTTTTTAAGTGGGAATATTGCTCGGTAAACTTGCATGGTTAAACAGGATTTCTGCTCCAAAAACAGAGAGATGAATTGTATCCTTTGTACTGTGAGAGGCGATTTTCTTTGCTATAAATCTGCCCTGCCACTGAAAGAGAATATCTGGCATTCTCCTCACTCTAAGCAGGGTCTTATTGTCTCGTGTTAGTATTAGCACTTGAAAACTCACAGTGATCTGAATCATTCATTGTATTGGTGCAGATAAAAAGGGATCAGAAATAGCATGAGATGCTGGTGACAACCACTTTAAGCATAGATTAGGTGTCCTTTTGCTAGTCTTAGTCCTCTAAAGCTGTGTGTCTAGTTAAACAGTGAGATGGAGGCTTCTCCAGAGAGGAACCATTCCTCCAGATTTTGAACAGGATGTATAAAAGTCATGAAGATGACTAATTTGAATGACTAACCTGAAACCTGGTTTTTTTTTTTGCAGAGTAAAATTTAGATAAGAGTCATGTTATGTTTCACCCTTTTAGTCCCGATGCTTGCATGCATTTAATAATCCACTCTCTCAAGGAATTCTAATTTTGACCTTATCAATTTCATTTAATTAATTCAATTGATCAGCAGGTGACAGGAAAGAGAAATTTGTTAATAAACTCTCAGAGAAACAATTTAAAGGAGAAGATAAATTCTGTTTGTTGAGCTATCTTTTTAGAGAAAATTTCCTGAAAACGCCATTCATTTCTTGCAGTGGGCAAAGCTGTATCCTAGCTGAGCTAATTAAAATTAATTTTATTACCTAGATATTATATATTATTGCTAGAAACTTATTTGTCTTTTATTTTACTTTACTTTATTTTATTTTACTTTATTTTATTTATTTTATTTTATTTTATTTTATTTTTTTAGAAAAAAAATAATGAACAAATGTGAAGTATGCATTCTAATGTTTTGGTCCACAAGTGTGCAATCAGAGTGACTTATGGACTGGAAAAATAATTCATGCTTAGGAGCTATTCATGGAAATGTGCTTTGGTGAGTCATTTGTCAGTGTTGCATATATACTTCGGTACAGAGGAGGTTATTACTTTATGGTTGAATAAGAGCATATTTTGCCTAGAATTTTTAATACATAATAGCATTTCTGAAGAAAATTGACTTAACAAAAATTCAGGCTGTTGGTATTCAGAAAACACTCATTCTGTTGTTACAACTCCTAACTGAAATGCTATTCAAGTTTTACTCACATTTGAAATTATTCTTGGTAATCCTGTGATTCCACTTTAATGGCCTGTGACCAAAAGTTATTAGTGCATTAAGTATCTATCATTATTCATAACTTCTAAGAACAATTCAAAATGGGTGGTTGCATTTTGCATCTGTTTTTGTGGAATAATAAATATTAATTTAGCAGTAAAGAGACCATGTTTACCAGGCAGGAGAAATCGTTTCAGTTTTGGTATTTGTACTCAAAACTTTTATGACGTAGCGCAGAGGTTTTAGGGATTGAGAGCCCAAGCACAGGGTACTACATGCTTATCGGTGAGCCAGGGTAATAAACTGGTTCATTTTAATATTATTTCTCATTCTTTTAAATTATCCTAATAAATAAATGAAGAAATAGAGCCAAGTATAGGGCTTTGTCTAAGACAGAACATCGGACCTTAGGTACCTGAGTCCAGATCCCCAGAACACCAGTGATATTGACGACCTTTATATGACAACCCATCGTGTGACTCACAGGCTGAAAGTGCTTACCTTTCTCTGTGCTTCATGGTTCATATTAGGAGCCTACACGGTGGAATGGTTGTGCTTGTAGCTTTGACACTCTCATGAAGTGCTATAATTGGATGTAATGAGTCTTTTTTTAAGTGTTTCTTCACCTGAATTCTCTGAAGAGTTCGGTTTCACACGTGTCCAGGGGATGTGCCTCATAAATCCATTTAAAAACAGACCTGTAGAAAAATCCTGGATTGTCTCAGTTGTTATTTTTGTCTGTAAGTGCAATGAAACTGATTGTTTTTTCTGCTTTTCAGAGGAGTTCCCAATCTGCTTTGTAAGCTAAACAGTGAGAGTAGTTAGGAGGAAGGGGATGACTCCCAGTATTGAAAATATATTATTATTTTGAAAGCAAGGTGTTTTGAAGAATATGTGAGGCCCTGCATTATCTTCTCAAGCAATGAGTTTATGCATTTTTATATGGGACTATTTAGTTCTGCAATATGACAGTGCAAATTAATTTCTAGGTAATACCATGAAGTTCCCATAGCAAGTTTCACACTCAAACTGAATGGAATATAAACTGAGAAATCTGACTGCTAAGCAAGCGAATTCTGTCTAGGGAGGAGGTTCAGATCTGTAAGCTAAATTATAGAGATGACAGGAGAACAGAGAGTGTTTCAAACATTTAATCCTGGTTTTATTTCACACTCCTTTCACACAATCACAATCTGATTTAATAGAAATAGCCCTTATACTCAGCCAGAAGTCAAGAAGTCAGTTGATAATTCATTCTTCTTGACAGGCAGTCAGAATACAGAATTCTGTATTGCACAGAAGGACCTAGTGAACATGTATGAAATTACCATCACCTTCATAAGCTTGCCAAGATTACTGGGAATAGTTCTGACCACATTCAATGCCAGTCAGGTGCTCTTGACTCTCTTTTTAGTCAGATCTGTGCACAGTGTTCACAGCATAGTCAAATTCTTTATGAGTTTTAGTTTGGATAGAAGTTAGTGAGTTTGGAAGTCATTTAAAGTGTTCAGAAGAAAAGAGACATGATGTACTGCTGGCATGGTGGCAGCTCAGGAGATGTTTTAAATGTCTCTCCAGTGCTGTGAATATCATGGCCAACACCAAAACTGCTGTGGAGGAAAGCAACCGAATAGAGCTGTGAGGGCAGCATTCCACATGATCCTAGAAGGACATTGTACATCCAGCTCAGTGTATCCAAAATGTAAATCTTCTACACAGAAAACAGTTTTCACTTTTCCACTGTGGTCTGTGTCTTTTACCTTTCATTTTTTCAAATAGGTACAGAAAGGTACTGACTGCATATCCATACCTCCACAGTGAGCTGTGAGTAATCCAAAATGAAGATTTAATAGATAGCATAGCATTTGATTCAGTACCTTTTCAGACTCTTAAAGCAAGATAGAGATGATAGAGATACTAATGTGAAGCTATGAAGATAACAAATAGCAATAGAATAGGTGATGTTTTATCTCTTGCTTCTCATAACTGTAATAGGAGGAATAGTCGTAGAAAACTACAAATGAAAGGATTAAAAATGGTGATTAAAAATGATCACCTTTGAAACTGATGTGCAATAAACTGGCGGAACTAAGTGACACAAATACCACTGAGGGAAAGAATAATGTGATAAATCATGACTAGTAATGCTGTCTGGCATTTACAGTGTCTGAGCCTGAAGATATGGATGGTACAATTGTTGAAGAACTAAGACATCAGATAGCTAATAATGCTCCCAGATTGAAAAGTAGTTCCCAGGAATGCATGAGTAATAACTTATTACCTTTAAGGGCTTTTAAGGCTCATCGTAATTCAAAACGTGCAATCAGTCAACCTGAACCACAACCTCATCAACGTATGGTTATCATTTTTAGGATGACAAAGTACAGGAGAGGTCTGGAGAAATGAGCTCCAGAAAGGTGCAGAAGCAGACACGTATTGTGTGACATGGCAATGTGCCTGCAGGTACTGAGTCTATTCGGAGAAATCACAGCTTCTCTCTCTCTCTCTGTGGGGAGCATTTATGGAGACAGGTAACAGCAGCTGCTGGATGAATTGTTTCAGCATTTTTCTAATTCCAATAGTGATAACAAAAACATTGTGCCCTGAAGAAAGAATGTTAAACGCAACTTAGTTCTGGAGTGCTCTTCCTGTATCTGGCCGATGGGAGACTGACAAGTCTCCAATGCCATTTGATATACCTTGTTTCTTAGACAGTAAGAAATGTGTGGTTTATGGAGTGTAATGTAAGAAATTTAGGAGCAAAGACTATGCAATTTCTCCAAGTCCTTTGCTGTAGTTAGGAAGACTTCATAATGTATTTTTTTGGAGTGCTTTATCTGCACAATCCATAAATGTTGTTTGTAGTTCTGTCCTTGAAATGTATCCTGTGCAGTTCTGGCAACGTGTTTTTTTTTTCCTGTCAGACACTTCAGCAATTCTAGACATCTTAAAAACCTATTGTTTCTAGTAGAATTGTCACAGGGGTGTCCTACTTTAAGATTCAGTTCTCAGAAGGGCAGATACTGGTTTAAATGCAGTTCCAGCAGCAGAATTGTAATGGCTGTTTGATGAAAAGTATTTTGCAAACACTGTCACTGCAGTCTATGGAGAAAAGTACAGCTGTGTGATCTTCCTGATTACTTACAGAAAACTAAAACTAACACATGAATTTTCTTAAATATGGAGTAGGGATCAAAGGATGTAAGCTGCCCATCACTGAAATTTGAAGTTTAAATGGAAAAAATCACCTGTACAAGAAAACCTGGAGCTTTAAGTACAGACTGGAATCCCCTGTCATGCTTCTTAATGGTGTGGTCTCTGTTTTTGCCAGCAGATAATGAAACATACCCAAGCTGATGACCTTCAGTTTGGGTAATGATACTGAAGGAAGGTGACTTTCATTGCTTTCAGTTTCGCTCCACCACTACTTTTTGCTTCTTTCCATAAACAAATTGTCTTAGAATTCTGGATGTTTTTTTACATTAGTCAAATTGAAAATTTTGAAGCATTATTCATTAATAAATCACCTTTGAAAGGGTATGTATTTTGTTAAATAAGAGGTCACAAATCAGGTGAAGTTCTGTATTTGTTTTTTCCCCCCCTATCTCCTCTGCAGTCTAAATATATTCTATTTTGAGATTTTTATTTTTTTTTTTTATTAAGGGCATCTGCCAGAATACGTGTGAGTGTGTTAGTGTTTGTGTAAATGTAATAATGTATTTCTACTATACTGTAGTGAAAAACAGTATGATTTCTCCAAGCAAGGATTGTAGTTGACATAACTTTTTGATTGCATTGTCATGTGTATTTCTGCTTTCCCCAACATTCCCTACAACTGTATTTACAGATTGAAATAAATTGCTGAAGCTCTCCAGAAGTTCTCTAAGCTCCCTTGCTGTATTGTGATGGTTACTGCTTGCTCGAGGATTGCGTCAGAATCACTGGGCAACCAGCATTCAAAAAGTGCAAAAAGTCCCAGACATTTTATTAATGATTGTCCAGTTATTCCAAACCATGTCTTTAACATTGAAGTGTATATAAGTATCAGGTTTGTTCAACTTTGAAAAATGGAAGAGTAATGTTAGTATGGCAAAGCAGCACTGGTTTGTCTTAAAAATTTCTTTTGGAAAGCGTACCTTATGGAGTGGAGTAAGAACAGTCCTTGGAAATTCTAATTCTTTTTAACAAATCAGTAACAAGATGACTTCCAGTCTTTTTCTTTATACCTTCTTAAGGCAAAAAGGTTAATCTGAATTTGAAGGGGATCCTTGGGTTATTGGACAAGCAGTAAAAATTAGATACAATGATACTTATTCAGAATTTTGTTCCTGTCAGTTCATCTTTTTTTCAGAAAGGATTTCTACTCTTCAAATATCTAAACTAGGGCTTGTGATCTTTTGAGGAGCATCAGGATCCCAGAATGACTGATGTTGGTAATAACCCCTGGGACCATTTGTCCCAGCCCCTGCTCAGCAGGGACACCCAGAGCACGGTGCCCACATCCAGGTGGCTACTGAAGGTCTCCAAGGAGGGCACCCCACAGCCTGTGGGCAGCCTGTGCCAGTGCTCCATCACTGCACAGCACAGAACACTGGTGTTCAAAAGGAACCTCCTGTGTTCCTGTTTGTGTTCGTTGCCTCCTATCCTGGCACTGAGCACCACTGACTGGCTCCATCTTCCTTGCACTCTCCCTTCAGGTATTTATGGATGTTAATGAGATCCCTAACTCTCTCCTTCTCCAGGCTGAACAGTCCCAGCTCTCTCAGCTTTTCTCATAGGAGAAGTGCACCTGTCCCTTTGTTATTTTCATAGCCCTTTACTGGGCTTTCTCCAGTATGCCTAGAACCAGACCCAGCTCCTCAGGTGTGGCCTCAGCTGTGCTGAGCAGAGGAACGATCGCGTCATTTCACTTGCTGACAATACTTTACTTGATGAAGCCCAGGATATAATTCACCTTCTTTGCAGGAAGGGAGCACTGCTTTCTTGTGTCATGGTGCCAGAGACTTTTTTTAATGTGTGGAGGAGCTCTGGGAGAAGTTGAAGGTTAGCAGTTCTGGTTGACAGGTTTTTAGTTTTTCATTTTAACTGCTGTGGGTATTCCTCTTGCAGAATTTCCCCAACTGTCTGGCTGCTGTTTGTGGCAGTAGTGCTTTTTAACTGCCCCTGTGTATATCCATGTTTGTTACAGTGACTGCTAGCCTTTGTATTTACTGTGTTGAATTATAAGGCTATAGTCTGCACACTAAATGATATCTGTACAAGGCTTTTTGCTTTCCAGAAGATGTGCCTTTTTTATTTTTTAAATAAGACAGGAAAGGTGTAGGAAAAGCTTAAATAATATGAGTAAAAATCACTCAAATGGGCACAGAACTCCATGTAAAATGATAAATGTATTTATCAGCATGGTCAGTGGTAGTCTTGTTCTGTGTTAGGACAAAAGCAGGGCCTTTTCTTATAGTAACCCACCACCATGTATTAATGCTGTGAAATTCATACATCACTACTGCGCTACTTTGAATAGCATTACTCCCGGAGATTAAATTTAAGTCTCCCTAGAAATTTAATATGTCCCTGTTATCAAGTATGTAGCATGTTTGTGTAGTGGAATCACACAAGAAGATATAATTTCTGAGTACTTCTGGTTTAACTCATCTTGAGCAGGAGAAGTTATGCAAATATAGTTAAACAATTTCTATCTTCAATTGCTGATGCATGTTTTTTTCCCTTAGAATATCCATAATGCTAAGTACTGCAATTTGTAGGGTGTTTTTTTTTTTTTGTTTGTTTGTTTCTTTTTCTTTGGCATTGAGTTATTTCCTTTTGTGGCTTTTGAGAGGTCAGCTGCATATGAGATTTGATGAATGCTTGCCTGGAATTGCAGAAAATCTTCAATATCTAGAAATAGTATTCATCTTTTCTTAATGGCTACCCTGTTAGATAATTCCTGTCTCTGACTTCCCGATATGTGAAATGGAAATATTGATGCTTTCCTTTAAAGTGCTTTGATATTGCTGATGGAAAGCACTACATAAAAGCTTGATATTAATATAATTACATTGTGCAAGACACTGCTCCATATGATTATTACTAGATAAAATTCTGCTTCATGCAGAGGACTGCAGTCATGATTTTATTTAGAAATATTTCTACTGCAGATAATGTTATCTGCCTTCTCTTGTTAAGACCTTTTCTGGTTGAATTCGACTAAGGCAGAACATATTGGCTTCTCCCTGGCACTAATTATTGTAAGTTCAAAATATGTTTAGAATAGGGTTCATGAGCAAAAGTTAGTGTCTGTTAATGAATTAGGTGTGTTCAGTTGTTTTGCCAGTGGTATCATAATCTCAGTAAAGTTTTTCTTAGGTTTAATCTTTTATTCATTTTCTGACTTCAGTTCATTTGTGCATCTTCGACAGGCTGGATCTGTGCCATTTTTTTTTTTCATCTGAATTATCCTCAGGCATTTGATACCTGAACGCTAAATATTTCCACCCAGTTTACAAGGACAGTAACTTCAGAGCTTTGGTGTATGTAGTTTTCACATGCAAAACTATAGATTAACTGGTGTTTTTTTTTTTTCAGTGTTACTATGGCATTTCCTGAATTTTAGAAACAGGTCTTTTTTCCTCTTTATTTCTTCATCTTTCTTTTTTTTTATTATTATCAGATTCTAATGACTTATTTTATTCCTTCTGTTGCCCAAAATGTATGGTAACCGATCTATCATTGTAAGCTATTCAGTAAATGCTAAATAAAGTCACTTTGTTCATTGCTAATAGTAAACATTCAGGACATGACTGAGTGCTTTTTTTATTTCACCTTTTTGTTAAAACAGATAAAGGTTATTTTCATCTCCAGCTTTTGCTGGCTGATCACTGTGTTCCATGTCAGAGAGAGGCTTGAATAATCTCTTTGAAGGCAGTATTGAGGCAGAGAATTAGCATTCTCTCCGGCTGGACTCCATTGCACACAGGTTGGTTTCTCATTTGTTGTGGCAGTGTTTTCATTAGGTCAGCTGAAACTGCCTTTCTCTCCTTCAGAATGCAAAATGAGAAGGGGATAGAAGGAAATTGAATTATATAAATAGATAATATATATCAATTAACCATGAAAACATTGACACTTTAATCTTACAGCAATTCTCGAAATCTGCAGAAGATGGGGACAATTTCTGTATACGCAGTAAGGTTAGACAGTAAAATAGATTAAGAGAAGAGACAATTTTCTGTCTCTGTTCTCTTCTTCCCTCTGAAGTCACAAGAGACATGATCAGATTCAGAAATACATTTTTGACAGAAATTTTGCTGGCATTATGCAGAAAAGTACATAATAAAGCAGTAGTGATTTCTGACACAACAGTAGTTTAAATGTTCTTTGCAAAATATCAACTTCACTCTTTTTTTTACATACAGTAGCAGGAATACTGTTTTCTAAATAAAAATGTCTAAAATAAGGTGAAGATAGCTTTTTTTTTTTTGCTTTCTGGCTATTTAATTGCTAATATTCTTATTTAGCTGATCTACACTTGGGAAGTTCAGTTAAAATCTGTTTCATGAATGTTGTTGGATTGTCTTGGTTTGGAAATGAACTCTTTATTTGCAGGAAAAAAGTTCAGAGAAGCATAAAAGCGGGAACTGATGACTAAGGAAGATCAGACAAGAAATCTACAGTATGTTTAAATTTACTTAAGTAGTACTGTTCTTATAATTTATTTGTTGTAATATCAAGCTGTTACTTCTAGTGTTTCCAGAGTTGTCCTTTTCAGTAAAGCAATTAGTTGCTAGAAACCCAATAAAAGAATAGTCTTCCATCTGTGCTAGAAAAAAAGGGGTAAAAAAAAATCTAGTCTATGCCTTGCATCTCTTCAAGATCTCCAGCACATGCAGAATTTTAATAGCATCAATACTTCAGATTTCTAAATTATATAAATAGGGCAAATAGTTGCCAGCGTTGAAAATAACTCCTAGATGCAGCTGGTGGACATGAGGAAGCTATTTATTTTGGATGATACAATTCCCGTAATGGAGAAGAAGTACTGTTTTGCTGTCTTCTTTTTATGTTGTTGATCAATTCTGTTTGCACATTAAAAATATTATTCAGTTTCAGATTTCTGATGAGTTCTGTTGATGAATCTCTTGAAGACCAAATGGAAGAGTTCTTAGAAGTTACTGTTGTATTCTTGCAAGCCATTTGTATGGTTTAATATTCTTGCCCTTTATTTAGCTGCACGGTTTGGTTTGTGATCCTAGGAAAACGTATGCTCCAGAAATCTAAGGTTCATCATTGGAGAGCTAGAAGTCCAGCAGTCTACCTAAGACTGAGTTGGCCTTTCCCTTAGCAGCAGCAGTGGCACTGGAAGTGTGGACAAAGTAGTGCGGTGGAATACTTCAGAAGGATGTAAACCAAGAGATCCGATGTTATTTTCTTTCTCGGAAGAGAAATAGTGCTGATGGAATAATCCCCTCTCATATAAAAATGTTGTCTTAGATGGCTGTAAAATCTGCAGTTCTGATCTTGCTCCGGAGTAGAACTCGACATGTTCTGCAGCCCTTGGTCAGGCTTGTTTGCTCAGGTCTAAATATTTGTGTGCCTTTTCTGTGATACTTGAGGAAGTAATCTCTCTCTTGGACATAAATACATGAGAAATCCATAATTTTACAATGATAAAGTATATATCTAATTATGTTTTAAGTATACTGCTCATAAGATACCAGAGGCTTTACATTTAATAGTAGTCTATTCTTACACATACTGGCTTCTCCAGTGTCATTTCTTAGACCCCAGCTCCAGGTGGGGGGAAGCAGGTTCCTTGTTTTACTGCTGGAGGAATCTGGTGGTTCTGGCATTGAACGCCATCCAAATCTTTGTCACCAAATAAGTGACTGCATCAGCAATTGAACAGGAAAACCTACTGATTGAAAGGCGTTAGCTATTTAGACAGATAATTGCTTGTGGTTGTAACTTTTCACCATGAATTAATATTTATTCTTCCCTGAGGTCTCCAATAACCTGCTGATTATTGTGAAGACCTTTCAAACCATATAAAAATGAAGGAGAATATTCCCTTTTACTCCAGACAACTAAGTCACTGGGCTTTATGGTTACTTCTCTTGTCAGAGAAGTACTTGGCTGTGAGTCATGCTCCAGATGTCTGTTTTTTCTGAATTCTAAAACTAGCAAACAACCAAATACTTCAGTTACATAGAAAAGATTGAAATGGGACAGAAAAGAAGATCTGAGAGTTGAATTCCCAAAGAGCTTAAGGAATGCTTCAGTTAAGATGTGCTGGATTTTCTTTCAGAGAGCAATAATCAAATATCACATTTAAAGCCTCATATGGAAAGAAAAAAAAAATAAATTGGAAAACTGACAGTGCTTTCATTTTACACAGCGTGTTTATGTGAATGTATTTTTTTATTCATGTTTACCATACGTGGTGATGAGTAATTATCACAATTTCTGGGAGATTGTTTCCTTTTGTAAACATAGCCATCAGTATGTGATGTAGACTTCAGGAGTACTACACAACTGCTCCACTAAATAAAAATATTGCAACACTGCAGTCACAAAATGCATTTACCACTGATCATGATGAATGAATCCTCCTTTGTTTATTTCTCTTTTTATTTTAGCTTAGCATAATAAAGCCATGTGAGATAGAATGGAGTCATTTATAGTTGCAGGCTGTGTAGTTCCCCACTTTTCTTGGTTAGTTCACATTATGTGTTAGCCTTGTTCAAGGACCTGACATTTTAGTTGCTATTCAAGGAAGAGGATGATTTACAGAAGTGTGCAACATGTTTGTTTTTTTTTTTTCTTTGGTTGTTCATGCTTCCATTTTCTTTTTTCAGTGAACTGGCCTAGTTCTCTATGTGGAAAATACAGCCTGTCACATAGTGAGAAAGAAATTGTCCATTTAAAGGCATAACTGCAACATTTCTGAAAACAATTGTGTATGTTATTTTAAATATTTTATTTTTTTGTCTCCAGTAACTTAATAGCTTATAGAAAGTTTTTTTTTAAAAAAAGTAAAGCTGCTATAATTTGGTATTATCTACCACATCCATTTTAGTCTTGCAACGATATGAAAGGTAGGTAAGTGGAAGCAGTGACAGTGAAATGTAGAAAAGTGAAAAGTTTGACAATACAAATAGAGTTCATTGTTAAGAGAGATTCTTCTGTTTAAGGAATAGCATCACTTTCATGCTTTTACTGCTGTCTTCTATTATTTTCTTCCTTCTGTTTTTTGTTGTTTTTTGTTGTATAAAACCAGCACTAAGAACATTGCAGTGTCATCCTTTTTGTGCAGCTGGTGTTCCTTGGGGCGCTTCTAGTCCCATCATGTCAGTGCAGCAGTGAGTGCTGCCTGGTGAGTAGGGCAGTAGGCTGCAAATGAAGAGGCAGTTCTATTCCCATTGCTGTTCCCTCCATCGCTGTGTGTAACTTCAGCAGTGTTATTTTTAGTTTTTTATACTTCAGTGCCTGTCTGTTTGATAATAATGGTAGAAGACACAGTGGAAGAGAGAGGTGCTGGTTATTTCATATTTGAAACCAAAACTAAGATTTAAAACAAACACTGTGCAGAATGGTATGTATTTATAGTCTGTATATGCTTGCCAGATCCATCAGGGTCACGGATGTAAATGACACGAGATGAGGGTGTGCCCATATGCTGCAGTGTAACCCATGAGATATTTCTGTACAGCTATTCTCTATCCAGTAAATCAACCCCATTGAGAAACAGAGCACATGAGTTGACTTGACATGGTGCCATGCCAGTCCAGCTGTAGGGACTCAGCGGTTGCCATGATTGTGTGTGTGTGTATTCTGTACTGAGAGCCACCCCCAGAGCTGTAGAAGACTGTGGAGAGCCCTGACACCCTGACACTGTGCTGCATCATGGCATCTCATGGATCCTGATTTCCATGAATCCTGGTTCATGTATGAAGAAGCTTCTGAGGTAGACTGTTTACATTGGGCAGGCAGTTAGTATACATGCTCAATCGAAGTGGCATGGCCACCCTTCTCTAAGGAGCTTCAACACTGTACTAAATGATTTATTGGTCATCTGGACTACATCTTACAGTAAATGCTGTTGTAGGCACCACAGTAAGAGATGTGAAGATGATCCCTGTCCTGCTGCTCTTATAAAAGAAAAACTGGTAGAAGGGACTACATCATGAAAGCAGTGTAAGTTGGCAAATGTGAGTTTTTCTGAGTGCCCTCAAAGTATAAAGAGAAAGGGAGAGAAAATCAGTTTTAGGGAAAGTAGTGAAACTGGAGAAACAAGAAATCTAGAGAAGACAGTTTTTGTGGCAGAGAAGGAATAGATATAAAAACAGTCTTGATTTCTGCTGCCTATATCTTTCTCCATTACTTTTATTTGAATAGAATATGAAATTAATCATATATAGATCAATATTTTCCTTGTACTTTACATTTGCAGTCTGTAAAATAAGAGTCTGCATTTCTTACTCCATATTGGAAGGAAAAGAGTCACTCAATTTCTACAGATAAAATGTTAATAAAAGCAGCAGCTTATGTAGGAGATGAGTACAAAAATCAGAGTAAGTTTTCTAAGTAGGTAGGAGATGGAAGTATTTTCAAGATCTGTCTAGAAGGTATAAAGTAGAGCAGATGTTTTCAACTGTATTATGTATGTATCCTTGTGGTAATGTCAAATAGTTCAGCAGAATCCTTTTTAAAAGGCCATTTCTATGCTGCCAAGTTCTGTGAAATGTAGGTATTTTCCTTTAGTCAGAGTGCTGACCACTGTCAGCAACGTTTATCCTAAAAATGACCTTAAAGTTTTTGTGATCTGATACCTGCACTAAACATGCACGTGTGTCTTTGTGTAAACAAGCAGTATTGTCATGAGCAGCGGTCTGGAGAAGTCTGTACTTTTGGAATGAAATCATGTAATACATTTCACCTTGCAGTCACACTCACTTGCTCTGGTCATAATGAGGACAGGAAGCGTGATTACAGTCCTGTATCAGCGCAGCCCTGGCAAGCTGAACTCAATGGTAAGCGGACTGGAAAAAGTTTGTTGTTGTTTCTAATTGAGCAAAATGGAGATTTTCCTATAGTGGCTCCTCCCTCTTAGAGACTGATGGTATTCTGAGTATCAACATACAAGGTGCTCCTTGTGCACCATTCAGGATGTGCAGCTAGTTATCTGGTCTCAGTAGCCTTCTCTGGGTGTGTATAGTTGTGAATAACTGGTGAAGGTAATGTGGACTTTCCTTTTTGTCCTTTTCACATCAACTCAATTTGCTGTCCTTCTTTCTTTCCTTTAAAAATCCTTTAGTAACCAAACTGATAGGTATTTTAAATTATGTTGCCTGAATGTAAGTACAATTTTTGAATAATCAGAAGTAAAAGCATGTTAAATAATAAGATGATAACAGAGTAAGTAATAAGAACAGTGCAGGTATGATGTGCCTCTCCCAGTCTGTAAGGGTATTTTTGGCAGAAATTGCTGGTATCTGTTATATTATCATGAGGAATCTCATTGTCTTCAAATCATCTGTGCATTACAGAGTTAAGTAAAAGTAAGGTGAAAATACAAAGAAAAAAAGGGAAAACATGGCATTAAAACATAGCTTAGCTTTTTAAGCCTTAGCAATATCTTAGTAAATAAGAGAAAGAAAATACGTTTTTCTCCCTTTCAAGATGGGAGAGTCAAATTCTTAAATTGTTTTTGCTGTTAAAGTGCATATGAAGGTTACCCCCGGCGCTGCTGGCATCCTGTGGATTCAAGCACATTACACAGGTCACTGTACGTGAGAAATGGATGGTGTGATGTGCAGTATGCTGATGGTACTTTCTTTCCTCCTTGCATCTCTGAAGCCTGCAACTGTGCTCAGAAAATATCAGTATGGTTGAGTGGATTTCATTTTTATGTACGCAGTCATCTGCAGCAACAGTGAGTAGCCAAGCGTCATTTTCACTGTGTAATTTCAGGGTATGTGATATCAAGGGGGAAGAAAAAAAAAAAAAGGTATATCTTACTCATACTTTTGTTCTTATATGCTCTGGTGAAGTTTTACTGCAATAAAACCACAGTGAAGCCACCAGAGCCAGTACTGGGAATCACTGTGTTGGTGTCCAGTATGTCTATTCTGTCAGGGCTAGTTTGGATAACAGTATTAAATGTAGTGTTATAAAAAAGCCTGGCACTGTGGAAGCACAAGGTTACATAGGGGTGTTTGATACAGCACTTGCTACACTAGAGAACAATAAAAAATAGTTCAAACACCAGAGTTTGTTTCAACTTGATGTTAAAGGGAAGCGGTGGGGAAAAAAACCTTAATCCCTCAAGTGTGATTCAGCATCACTGCCTCCTTTATGCTTCGCCCATTCTGGGCATAGGTGAATGTATGCGTGTGTCTCTGTCAATAGAGCTCACTGGCTGCCAAGGGCTATGAGAGCAGTGGTTGTCCTGGCTGTGGGGAGGTTCCTGTGCTGAGTTTCTCAAACGCTCTGACTGCACACCCACTGAGCCGTGGCTCATTGCTGTGTGTTGTGATGACCCTCCTTCCTCCCCTTGAACCAGAGAGACTAGAAAGGTCTTTGTAAGCCATTCTCTTCCTACAAGTTCTTTCATATTAGTTCATTTTCTTCGCACTGAGGTTGTTATTGAGTTATTAAACCTGTATGTATGTATTTATGTGAGGGAAGATACTGTGCTGTCAATATCTGCAGCAAAATGAGCTTTATGAATGATCCCATGTAGTCATGGGAATGCTTCAGATGGGAAGGATTAGGGAAAGCAGCTGCAGAACAGGAAACTAAATGAAACTAGAATTTTTTCTCTACATCAGAAATGCAGTTTTCAACTCTCGTCTGTCAGAGTTCAGAGACAGATTATGACTTCCTACTTGGAGTATCAGGAGTTCCTTTGAACAATTAATATAGCACTGTGCTGGCTGTATTCACATCACTATTTATTCCCAACATTCATGTGTGGTTTTTGCACATCAATGTCATATGATCCAAAATAGGGAGCTTTTACTCAGCAGTTTACAAATTGATGCAGCAGACATAGAGGATGCAGAGCAATCATTCCTGTAGAAAATACTAAGGGCATATTATGTAGTCTCTAGTGACAAGTAAACATCTCTTGTCTTTTTTTTCATTTACATTAAGAGATGTTTACTGCTCCTTTAATAAAAATGCTGTTGAAAGGTACTGGTATACTTCCCCCTAGATCCTGCCTCCTCCACTTGGTATTCAGTAACGCCAAGGTATCTGTCATCAGTTTATTTTGAAGGCTTACACAAACACAAGCAAAACATACTGCCAAGATACCACAGGATGATCTGATGAGAAAATAAATGAGGATCCACAGAGGAAGTAAAAGTTACAGTTACAAGTATTTTTATTAATTTTCTACTGGCGGTGTTTCTTCTACTGAGGAAAGAGATCTTGCGCTCTCCAGAATGTATTCGAGCAGAGTACTGTGGGTTAGTAATGGCAAAAAATAATCTGTGGATCTTCACTGAAAGAGAGGAAATGGAAGACTGTGTTTTGTTTTTTTTTTACATAGTAGAAGACTTTAAAAAAAAACAAAAAACACTTTCCCCCAGATTATTTTTTTAATTTAATTTGGATTCTGAGGATCCAAGTTGGCATTGCTTGAACTGAAACAGTACTGTTTATATGTACATTTGAAACTTGGGAAGGAGTTAAAATACAGGCAGTTCAGGGTGGCCAGGAGATTCTAATTAAAAGGTGTGAGAAATAATCTTGCATGTATTGGGGAATTCCATGACAGCAATAAAATAAAACACAGGAGACTGTATGTACAATCTTTTGAAGGGTCAAAGCAACAGCTCTGCTTGTTAAACACTATGCAGTTAGAAATGAAAAGCTTTTTTTCAAGATCATTCAAGAACACGCATAGAGAAGATTGTCAGAAGACATTTCAGGATATAAACAGCTTCTTTTCAGACTTCAGTAGCTTGCTAGTTTCACAAGTGCTTACAACTGAAGATTCGTATTATATTATTCCTCAGTGTTGATGGGTGCCTTTAGGTGTTTAGTTAGATCTGTCAAGAATGCAAGACAGGCCAACTTCCATTTATAGCTTTCATGAGGGGTTTCTATGACAGACTTAAGTGTAAGCGGCATGCAAAGAAAAGGAGGAAAAAAAAGAAAGGATAAGGGCTTGAGAGTAAAGAGACTTAGAAAAGTATTCAGGTATTTTCCTTAATCAAATCCAAATCAGTCATATTGAGCAAAAGGAATACTGATCTGGGGCACAGTTTGGGTTAGAAAGATGAAGAACAAAGTGACAAGCTGTCACTGGCTGCTGTTCCTTTGAGAGCCACCTACCACCTTACCCAGCTGTTTGGTTCAGTTCTTATAGTGTTGTAGCTAATTGACTGTTTTCTAGAGAGGCAAAAATTAAGTAAGCAATGTAATGGAGATTCTTAATCATTTTTAAGTGGATATTCAGGCATGGAGACACTATCAAAGTCAGCTGTATGTATCAGGTCAAGTTAGTTTGACTCATCACTGACTCTGTGAAGCTACTAAGCCTAACTCCAACAGAACCACTTTTATGTGTCCCTGTACAGTGAAGAGGAAGCAGGTGCTGATTTTCTTGGTAGGATGCCCACATTGACTTTTTAGTAAATCAGCAAGCACTAGATCAGTTTCATTTCCTGGTATTTCTTCAGCCTTCTTCTAGGGTTATGCAAAATGTTGAGACTCTGCTTTTCCTACTTGACTTTATAGCTGTGAGCAATAGAAAGTCTGGCATACTGGACCTGCCCTAAAGCTTCAAACTAAAATACCCAACTCTGGAATCTAATATATGTATTTCAGTTTCCTACCCAGGTAACAGGCTATTTAGTGGGTTTCTTAATGTGAAAGTAAATGCATAATTCAGAAATAGCTTTGGCTTTGAAAGATTAAACTTAATTTGGATTCAAAGAATTAATGATGATGATTACAGTCAGAAGCAGCAGGTCAGAGGTTCAGGATTTCCTTCTTAAGGATAGAGAAACAGCACAGCTAATCACAACCGGATTATAACCTTAAAAGAATGAGAATTCTAAACCTTTTCATCTCATATGAAGAACTGAACTCCAGATTTGTCAGTTAAATGTGTATGGTGTCTCAGTTAAAACTGAATGTAGTATTTAGTCTGTTTCTGATTTTTGCCGGTTCCCAGCTGTCATTGAGTATCCTTACTTGAATAGACTTGACTGTGGAAAAAGTTCTATTGAGAGCATTCTCAGTTTGAATATGCCCTACTTTTAGCAATGAATCTGTCACTGTGTCTATAAGAACTTCAGGATTTTTTTTCTCCTATTTGTCACCTGCTAAGTGTAGCTTTTCTGTCAGTTATCTAATTGTAGGAATTGCAGGAACTTAGTTTACTTGATAACAAACAAGGAATCTAGCAAAATCAATTTCAGGTCAGTATTCCCTTAAAACCACAGTGGATTGTCATGGAGGCTGGGGAATTATTTCCCTCCTCAGTTTTCCAGTCTTTGAAAGACAGTAAGTGCAGCAGAAATTATCTTTGAAAAATATGACCTTCTGGGTTTGATGATTGAATTTTCTTGATTAATTAAAAAACAAAAACAAGACAACAAATGAATAAGCAGATTGGATCGCACAGACAACTGGAAACCAGTCTTTCTTGGAAAGCTGAGGAATCTTCACCAGCCCATTCTGTAATTTTTGTTAATGAACTGAAACAGAAATGCTTGCACACGATGCTTAACCCTTTGTCCTTTTAATAAAAAATATTTCTTAAAGAAGTCTGTACGTAAGAAGAATGTGCAAACTGCTTATCTTGCTGTGTTGGTTTGTAGCAGGCACTTCTGTACTACTTCATAAACCATTTTAATCTAGATATTTGCATCCACATAAAATCCTCATCATCTTCATTAGTAGTCTGTTCCTCCATTGCAGACTGTTACATTTTTATTACAAGAAATTACTTCTATAGGACACTGTGGAGTAGTTGATACAGTAAATGTGTAAGATACGAGATAAATTCCCTTCATGAAAGTTCAATTTACTGACTGGTAAAAAGTTGCTACTTCTTGAAACTCCTGAAAAGATATTTTTTGCAAGGTGTTCTGTGTTGAATGGCACTGTAATACCTAGGCAAATGCTAACCTGTTAAGGGCTATTAAAGAAAAACTGTACCACTGGTATACCAGATTTCTTCGGGAGAAATCAAAACAAAATGTAATGAATAAACAGAAATGTAACAAATTAATTTACAGCTTAGTAATGAGGGGTTGAAAATGTAATGGAAGAACCAATTTTCATTTGCATTATGAACAATTTCCTATCTGTGAGGATTTATTCCAGCATATTAGTGGTGCTAACGGGCTTTTTTGTGAATAATTTAGTTTTGGGAGGTATGAGTATGCATCAAACAACTAAGTCTAAGTCTATCAGTCTCTAGAAGCCTAGAAACCCACTTAATGAACCACTGATGATTTTGTTCTGAGGCTGTTTTTGGCTTTTAGCCAAATTTGAGTAGCAGCAGCAATGCCAGATTTTTCAGACATCCAGGAGGTATTGAAGTTTACGAGACATGGTTAAGCCATGCCTTGTAAACTTCAGATTATATTATAGTATCGTGACTTGAGCACAAACAGAATTGGAGTTTGATAGTGGTGTAAAGGGAGATACACGGTCTTTTGGTGGTAAAAGTGAAATGATAACTTTCCTGTGTGATAAATCAAATTTGTCATTGTGATAAATCAGATCTAGATGTTGTGCACAATATAATACAGCTTCGCAGTACAAATAGAACCTCTGCTCCCTGTGCTCAGGGGCTTGTGCTGGGGATGGCAAGGTTCAGAGCACTGCTCTCAAGAGGGCGAGATTTTCCTAAGCAGACAGCGTTTGTTCTTGGGCTTCTTTTGTGATATGGGAAGATGAATGACCTTGACTGAGTTCATAAAATAACAGAAGAGCTAGAAAGATGTAGTCATTGTTGAGGTCAAAGAACAGAATCACAATTAGTACATGATGCTGTGTCCTGTTTGATTAGTGGGAGTTCTGTCAGAGGCTTCAGTCAGGGCGGAACTGGTTATTTTTTTTCAGACTCCTACCAGAAGCTAGAAGGAAATGATTTCTTTATTGGCAAAGGCTTTCTAGGAATAACTAGACAAGCAAACTTGCAACTTAAAAATAGTAAATGAAACTAATGAAGCAATAAAGCTATGCTGTTTTCATCTGGGATGCTTTGGTTTTAGGAGAGATATACTCAAATATATAGAACAAAGGTTGGGAGGAAGAATATGGGCCAGGAATTTGGTTTCCTCCCCTCAAGGGGAGTGAGATTTGACCTCCACAGAGGTAGGAGGGAATTGGTGGAACAAAGGGAACTGCCTGAACAATCATGTCTGCATAAGAGCATAAGCATTTACTGGGTTTTGTGAACTCCTAGAACAGAGAGGGTGGAAAGCCCATGACTCTGGAGAAGCCTGTCCTACAGGAGCCACTTGTCTCAGCCAGCTAGACCTATCTGCAGCCATCGGAGGGAGATGTTTTCTGGGCAAGTCCTGTGGAAGCCATGTGACCAATGGCAGTGGAGACTAGGATGACTAATGATGCCCCAGCACAAACGTCTTCTCTTTTGAATGAGGGAAAGTGGGATACAGTCTGCAGTAAACTTGTCTGTCTTCCCTCCTCTCCTTTGCATGGGAAAGCTATGTTTCCTTTTGTCCCTCACTGATGCTGGTAACAGAGTGGCTGTATATTGTCCTGATTCCTGCTCCGAGATCTTGGAGCAGATTACTTCCCTTATCTCTTGCTTTAGGACTACTTGTTAGCTCATGAATGTTGAGATATTTGATTTGGAAAGTGTTCCAAAGAGGAGGTTGAAGAATAAGAAATCGGACTAAAAAAGAATAGTCTGTAGTCCTACAGGCTGAACTATGATGTACTGTTATGCTACAGATAGTGTAGAGGAGCCCCAGCGTCACTGAAATATCAGGGACCCAACACGATGTACATGATGTTAACCAGGAATCTCTCATAGTGTTTTACTAACAATCTCATTTTCCATATGTGCCCTTTCTTATGCTTGAGGAATTATCTCTCTTCTCTTCCCTTTCAGTTAGGTTCTTTAAAAACCTTAAAGTTCATATTTTTAAACTTATTTTTGCCAGTGGAGAAATTGTTTTTTATGAGATAAAGGGGAACAGGTGATCTGAACTTCAGCACAGTTAACCTCCCGTATTTATAGTCCTGTAGTTAACTTAGTAATGCTTATATTGGCATTCTTCTCTCTCCACTCCATTTTGTGGAAATTGCAGTGGTAGCTGTAAGTTCTAGAAAGAAAAAAAAAAAAAAGCTTTCCCTCCACCTTGTGTGTTTCTAATCTATTTGCAGTAAACCATCTTCTGTATTTGGAGCTAGGCAAGTGTTTAGTTTGTGCTGGGGGACAAGCCAGTACCCTTGCCAGAGAATTTGAAGGTTTTCTGGATCTTATCTTGTTATAACTAAGCTAAATGTAAATCCACATCTATATACTACACCATTAGGATATGAATTTTGATGCTTTTATTGCATTGTTTCAGAATGGAGATGACTCCTTGTTTGTGTAATGCATCTTCTAATGGATGCAGGAGGTCAGAGTTCTGCATAGGTTTGATTTGGCTGCCTGCCTGATAAATGGATATGTTTCCTCTGACTTTTATATTTTTATGCCCGAAGCGTAGGGCATAGAAAAATAGAAATAAAAAGGGCAATAGAAAAAATTGGTGATAGACTGTTGGGGATTCTGCAGTAAACAAAATTATCATTTTATTGGTCTAGAATGCTGGTTGTGCCAAACCATGTGAAATGATACATACTTGCTTTACGGAATGAACTGTGGTTCATGAAGTACCAAGATATAATCATTAAATTAAATCATTCAACGTGGAATAGAGCTGTTATCTCATAAATTGGGCTGTAACGAAAGAGAGGAAGCATGCATTTATTATTTATGACATTTTTGACTTAGTGGAAACACTTTCATTTTGTTGTTTTTGTTTTTGTTTTAATATCAAAAATTGCCTCTGTGGAAGGGCAGTTTGATAAGGGAGCATGTAATGGAACAGAAATGGCTTTAATTTTAGTTCAGATTGCATCCAACCCAAGAGATCAGTATCTTAACAGGATGAATATCTGACATTTAGAGATGGTAATTCATGTGACAGGAACTGATGGTTTCATTCAGTTCTCGGTGGACTAATTTTGCATAAAAATAATATTTGCAGTAATTGATTCATTTCGGAGAAGTGAAAAAAATATGGTAGTGTCCTTAGTAACCTGAGATAAGCTGATTTACACTGGCTATATGTAAATGTGAGATTTACATTTATAGCATGTCAAAGAAAGCCTGTGATGTGCTAAGGGTATCTAGTTTTCCAGACCAATATTTAATGAAAAAAATAATCCTTTGCCTATTGTTTAGCCTATTTACAAAGAAATGGTGCATATACTATAGCACTGTTAGCAGTCATCAGTACTTCCTCGAACTTTCAAAAATGACAATGATAGAGCAGCAGAGTTTTGGTTACCAGTTCTGTGTGCGATGCACACACCTGCAGGGATTGCTACATCTCACCTGGATCTTAAGTAACATATATGGTAGCTTTCGGGGATACTGAAAATAAAGAGTAATTTATGAAATGTGGTGATTAATTGTGAGTGCTGTGGTACACTTAAAGATGTAGAGGAGAGAGCTGGACTTCTAACAGAGACAGTGGAGTCAGTAAACTAGCAGGAGACATATGTGTAAGGCTTCTTCATTTGTCTACTCATGCAGCAGCTTCTGTCACTCTACATGTGTTTAAAGAAATTCAAGAAAAATGTGCCAAGTGTACTACACAGAGCTGTGCTGTTAAGCAACAGGGAAATACAAGTCAGATATAAAAAGGCATTTATTTGCTAGTACAGCCAGAAGTGCACATTTTTCTTGTCCAGGTACTTTTTCTTAATAAAGATGATAAATGGCTTTTCAGTATTTGATAGTAAAAGCGAAATTCTCTTAATATATTGTTCTTTTTAGAGGTTCTGCTCAGTGCCATGAATGATAAAGACTAATAGCTGAACACTGTTCTTTAAAGTTATTTTATTTCATACTATTTAAATAATAGTATGCTGATTCCTGAGGCTTGGCACTTGTGATGACGGTGTTTTGAATATCTCATCTGATTCTGTCGGAGAAACAAATTAGCACCTTGAAGATTACAGAACTATTAGTGATTTTTCATTTTTGTCTTCCAGTTAAAGCTCTCAGACTGAGTAAGCTATTTATCATCCTGCTACCTGGCAGAAAGTTTAAGGCAGTCCTGCTGCATCTGTAGTCAAGTCATGACTAAAAATTGTTTGGTTGTTCCCAAGGAGCAGATAAAATGCGCTTTCTGGTTTCACAAGTAGAGTTAAATCCACATCACTTTGCAGTTCTTCAGCACACACTGATTAGCTGAAAATCCTGTAATGAAGAATCACATCATTCGTTTAATTGGTGTTCTACATGATAGAAATGAGGGCAGATGCAACTCCTTGCTCTCCCCAATAAATCTGGGCCTGGGGAATGTACTTTGAAATGGTGACAATTTCATATTCTCTGGAGTAAAAATGAATTACTCTCTCCACGCTGGATGAAATAGAGTTTAGAAGGTAATATAGGTCTATCTGTGAAACTCAGAAGTCAGCAATCAAAAAACTTAAATGATGTAGAACTGGTAGTTTTGTGCAATCTTTCTTTCTATTGATTCCACTGATATTAATTTTGAACCTTTCATCAGTTCTTGAAACATGTTTATCAAATTCTACAGTGGGAGATTGAAGGTGTCCATGTACAGAGGTGAACAAGGTTTTTATCATAACTTTTCCTGAGCGGGCCAGATATGCTTGCTGACGTTATTCTCAAGGCTAAAAGATGATTTCTTTCTTTTACTGACAGAAATATTTTACGTGTCCTTGACAGTCCTGAATTTGGACATCTCTGATACATCATTTGAGCTTGGTCCACTCTGGCAAGCTGTTTTGATTTGGTACTTTTTTTTTTTGGCAAAAACACTTCTATTGCACCCTCTTACTGAAACTGTCCTGTTATCTTTCTAAGCAAATACAACAGTGCTAAAATAGACAAGACTGAATCAGTAAACGTTTAACTTTTTTTTTTCCTCTCCCTGTGATGTTTTGTCTGAAATAGGAGAATGCTTTTCATATTTAATTGAGCCAGAAAGTGCTCTGGTTTGTGTTGAAGAACATCCTTTTTAATCAGCTCTGAATTAGCACCCTTAACTGCAATACTAATAGCTCATTGAAATACCACCTAATTCTTCATTGGTGTGTAGTTCTAATCACCTAGTATGCAAGATATTGTCTCTTGTCTAGCTTTCATAATGAAAGCCGCTCATTTACATAAATCCACCTGAGTTGTTTGATACTAAATCCCCACAGCCAGAATGGGTCAACAATTTGCTGTATCTTAAACTCAAGATACAGTGTATAGGCAAATTCTGTTTACAATCCAAACATGCTCCCTGAATCACTGGAATCTACTAATGATCTCTTTTGTCCTTCACTGAACAGGCTTTTTAAAGACAGACAAATGTCAGTTAAGTCAGAGCAAGAAAAGATTGCTTAGCAATGAATGTAATGCTAGGAATTTCTGATGTTGTGCAGAATAAAATTTACCAATTCTTTCAAAATATTGTCTGCCATTTCGATATTACAATCTTTTTAGTGAAGCTTGTTTACTTGTCCACTTTACTGTTATGCAGGTGGTGAGAGTAGCTATGAAAAGGATGACTTTTTGTTTTTTGAGTGTTTGCCCTTTGTTAAAATCGTGTAGGAATGAGGGGAGGTTGCAGTTCAGGATGCCTGTTGTCTGTAAGACATTTCCTAGAACACTACATATCACACATCACAGACAGTTGCAAAGAGACTTTATGTTTTCTCATGCTATAGTGTTTGTCAGTTGATTGCTTACATAGCTAGTGGTTTTCTCATGTTTCCAGAACAGCACCAGCTTGAAGATGTTCTTAGATTTTTTTTCTAGAGAGTCATTCTCTTGCCCTTTTTTTTCTTTCTTTTTTTTTTTAATCCTTATTTAATCTTATATTAACAGAATG
The DNA here is from genome assembly GCA_035772895.1 of Perdix hodgsoniae. NCBI lineage: Eukaryota > Metazoa > Chordata > Aves > Galliformes > Phasianidae > Perdix > Perdix hodgsoniae. Next base: position 618,280 of record JAPSGF010000074.1, read on the forward strand.
GGTACACCTAGTTTACCACACGCAGATCATTTTGGCCTTGCCAGGATTGATTTCCCCCTCGCTTCAGGAAGGAGTTAAGTTGTAGAAGGTTTTGAACAGAACTTCCTACTGTCTACCAGGTAACATTGCATTTCCTGCGCATTGCTAAGTTACAGATTTCCCAGTAAGTGGAAAGCATCTTCTGCTATATTTTTGTGTTAGTCAATATGCTGTTCAAATGGAAACTGGGTATATTATTTTAATATTTTAATATACTAGAAATTCTCTTTTTGACACTACTGCTAAATTAGAGATATAAAATGAATGACTTGCTACTAGATGTGGAGGCTTTCTCTCCATGCTGCTTTTACAGGCTCAATCTCTAAAGAAATACTGAAGAAGATCCCAATCCTGCAGGATTGCTTGTGTGAATAGAGCTCCTTCTGTGTAAATCTTCAGGATAAAGCCTTTGTTTGTAATTTCTGGGGCAGGAACCATATCTGTCTGCTTGCTTTGTGATGCGCCTCCAGTATGAATGCATAACTAATAATATTCAATTTTAATTCCATGTGAAAGCAGTGCCTCCAGCTATAGCCAGTGGCAGTTTTTTTTCCACGAGCTAAATCCAAAACAATTGGAGAGCAAGTGTTACAGAGGCTCCTAGCAGATTTGTTGCATCCTGCTTTTTGCACTGTGAATTGCCTGGTTTAAAGCCTAGCTTTGCAAAGGACTAGCTGGTGAGAAATCAGGATCTCCACTGCTCCCAGATCTAGATCCCCTGATCACAGACCTCTGTATCTAATGACACAGCCTGCAGCTAGTAGATGATGAGATGCTGACATGACTAACCAAAGCAATTGTGAAAACCGTTTTCCCCTCTAGCTCAGTAGTAGCATCTGGAAATGTTTTCTCTATCTGGTCCAGTAGCTCTGGTCAGAGCAGTGCTCATCACATGGAGGTGTTGTGCTCCTGATACAGGCAGAAAGGCAGCAGTTAGATGTGGAACTCCAAATTTATTTATAGCCTATCTGAAGATTATTTATAATTCTGTGATTTTTCCCATGATCCGACAGTTAATAGTTCATGCATAAGTTGATGTTTTGTTTCTTAGAAATGGGAAGGAAATTTGGAACTAAAAAGCTTTCTAAATATTAAGATTGCATCTGGTTAATTAATTTTTAATACTCTTATAGATTTGAATGTGAATGCACTTCTTTTTTTTTTAAAGTCAGTCTAAGCCTAGCATCCAGTAATTGAGCTTAGGTTTACAAGACCACTTAAGAAAATTTGGTGGGACTTCTACAACAGCCTATCCTGAAGGAGATGATGGCATGGTCTTTCTGCCCAGAGGGCATATTGCAGTTACTTTTGTAAGAGATTTTTGTACACACTCTCTCCTGTTCCATAATGCTGGGTAGACTGTAGAACTGGGAAAAGCAGATGCATCACAGGAGCTGGAGTCTCTCTCTATGTTGTGTGATGGGGAGCCAATACCTATTATTTTCTATGCTCTTAAGGGATGTTCAAACTGGAGCACATCCATGGTAGATTCACATCAAACAGTGTTACCACCTGTGAGTGGTGCAGATGACTAGGGGACAGGCAAGGAGTATGTCCTCAGCAGTGCATCTGGATCACAAACCATAGGTGAGAGAAATTAAGCTTAGAGCCATATTTTGCCTATTGCTTCCTGACACCAATATAAGGCTCTTCTTGAGGTGAAGATTAAAATCTATTAGCCTGACTTGAAAGATTGCAACTTGAATGTAAAGTTTTTCCTCTTTTATTCCTGATGATTTTTGTCAAAATGTCCAGCAATAGATGCTATAGCGAAGGTAGATGGAAAATGCTTACCCCAACACAAGCAGTTCATTGCTTTGCTCATGCAAATTTTCTCCAGTGAGGTAGTAAAGTATACATTAAAACTTCAGTGATCATCATTATAAAAATATCTTTGTTAAAATAAGCTCTCTGAAGATTTATGTGAACAGTTGTTTTAATAAATCATATTTTGTGTGTCAGGTTGTATTTCTAGAATTGGTAGGCTCATCCTTGCTGCATTTGCATGTTTTTCTTTTTACATTCTGTTGCTGTTGCAACTTTCTCAATGTTTACTCTTAAAATTGCTCTCGTTAATAGCAGCTACATGAAAGTTAAGATTCCATCCATCAAACTAGGCCTCTTATACAACTGCTGAGTTTGAGGAAATGCTGTTTGAAACTGTCAGGAAAAAGAAAATCTGAATTAAAGAAATAGCTTCATTTTTAAAGTGGTGAAGATCGTCAGTTTACACTCACACGATTATTATAAGTGAATGGGAGATTCAGTGTGAGAGATTTTATGTGTGATACTTGTGTACATACTGAATAGATTATCAAAATGCCATTTCAGATGTTTTATGAGATCATATGGGCATTTAATGCTAGAAGATTTTCCAGGAAACAGAAGTTTCTAAAATTTCTGGATGAGGCTGAGTGATGTATTTGGAAGCAGACTTGGTTAAACTTCTTTGTCTTGCTGGCTTATTATTATCATTATTATTATTTTCTGAATGAGGTACAAGAAAGTGTGTATGTGCTAAAGCAACTTTCCATCATCAGAATAAAAAAAAAAAAAAAGAGAGAGGAGAAAACAGGGAAGTATAAAAAATGTAGTAAGGTCAGCTTGCATTACAAATTGCTTAAAGGATGGGAACTGAAGTTAGAAAGCTGATGGAAAATTCAATTACCATCTCAACCAACCACTTAATTTATAATTTTCCAACAATGCGAGTTTAATTTGCATGGTTTTGACTGACATCTTTCTAATGTAGCATCTATAATGTTTTGGGTATGTCTTTCACATTACTACCCGAATGGCCACTAAGCTGGATCCCTCTCTGAGCCAGTGCTTTGTGCCATTGTTGTGCTGATTGTATCTTCTGTTTTATATTGCAAGTATATTCTTTCTGAAACTATGAAACTGTGTTCTTATTGTTTGTGTAAGTCGAAGGATACTCATTCTGGCTTTTGTTTTTTAGAATTGCCTTCATTATTATTTGAAATAGCTATTTTTTTTTAAATGTGAAAAAAACTTTTAGAGATTTTTTTAAACAGCTTCTTTCTCATGGTAATTTTTGAGCCTCAGTTATTTTCTGTCATTTCTCTAGGGTGCAAGTGATAAGTGCAAGATGAATTTTCTAGCTAGTATGATAGGAGATTGCAGGGAGAGTTAAACTACATAGTCTTTTTTGTGAATTTCTGACATATATTTTTTTAAGGCCTTATGGAAAAGGCCGTATGTGTCAGAACATGAAAACAGATTAGATGAAAAAGTACAGGAAGGCTGTATGGAAAGGAAGCAAATTATCACTGACAACTTTGACAAAAGCTAGTAGAAAAAAGAAGTCTTTCCCATTCCGAGTCAGAATTTAAAGCTGAATATAGTTTATGTCTTTAGAAGTGCTTGGTCTAAAAGCTATTTCTAAAGACAATTTATTTTTTTTTTAAGTGTTATACACTAATGTAGTGGTTTTCAATTGGGTCTTGATAGAATTATAGAATCACCAAGGTTGGAAAAGATATCCAAGATCATCTAGTCCAACCATCCACCTACCATCAGTATTTATTTCCCCACTAAACCATGTCCCTTACTACAACAACTAATAGTTTCTTGAACGCCTCCAGGGACAGTGACTCCACCACCTCCCAGGGCAGCCCATTCCTGACCACTCTTTCGGAAACGTTGTTTTTCCTGACAACAAACCTGAACTACCCCTGGCACAACCTGAGACCATTCCCTTTGGTCTTATTGCTAGTTATGTGGGAGAAGAGGCTGACCACAACCTCCTTTCAGGTAGTTGTAGAGAGCAATGACTTATTCCCTGAGTCTCCTCATGACTAAACAATCCCAGTTCCTTCAGCTGCTCCTTGTAAGACTTGTTCTCCATACCTCTCACCAGTTTCATTGCCCTTCTCTGAACATGCTCCAGGGTCTCATTGTCTTTCTCATAGTGAGGGGCCCAAAACTGAACACACTCGAGGTGCAGCCTTGCCAGGGCAGTGTGTAGAGGGAGTACTCAGCCCTGAGTACAGCATAGCTCTAGACAGAGCTATAGAATATCTGTTGGACATGTGAAAATGCGTAGCTAATGATAGTAACTGTGTTGAAAAATAACATTTTGCAGCTGAGAATTTGCTTTATCAAATAGTGTTATTGAGCTCTTTATATCTGTTGTAGTTTCCATGGAAGTAAGTAGAGGTATTACTTTCCAATTGACTTAAGTAGATAACAGATAGATATACAGGTATCTTTCAAAGACAAATAATAAATTATCTTTTATTTTGATAAAGTTAATCTTCTCTGTGTTTCTTCTGATGATTTGGGTGATATACTTCTCACAAAACATCCTCTGCAACGGTGTCATCCAAAGAATACTAAGCATTACAGAAAAGCTTTTTTTTTTTTTCAGTGGAGGTTAATTTATAATGGCTGTGCACATCAAATGCCTTATGCTGAACTGATTGGTCCTACTGATTAGTGAAGACTGAAAGTGGCTTTTTCAAGAGCTAATCATGGCTTAGGCATTACTGAGTTCAGCAGTAATCTGTCTCAGTCGCACTTCTCTCTTACCTCATGCTGTTATTTAGACTGAAGAAGTGAATTTAGATCTGCAAAGATTATCTAAAATTTGATGTGTTTTTTCATTAATTTAGATGTATGGAGATTCAAGCAAAGTACTTCACTATCTTTCACCAGCCACTGGACAGGCAAAATGGTATAAAATTGAAAGAAAAGAAAAGAAAAAAAAAAGAATATTAGAAACATTTAGGTTGGGAAAAGACTTTCAAGATGATCATCAAGTCCAACTATCAACCTGACCTACTGAGTCCCTTCACACATCTCCTAAATACCTCCAGGGATGGGAGCTGCCTACCTCTGTGGGCAACCTTTTCCAATGCTTGACAACTTTCTCTATTAATAAATGTTTCCTGTTACCCAATCTGAATGTCCCCTGTCACAACTTAAGATTTCAGTCACTTGAGAAAAGAGGCTGACACCTTCCTTCCTGCAGTGTCCTTCCAGGTAGCTGAAGAAAACAGTAAGTTCTCACCTCAGCCTACTCCAGCCTAAGTAATCCCACTCCCCTCAGTAGTTCCTCATGCATCTTTCTTTGCTCTTTGCTGCACATGCTTGAGCAATCCAGTATCCTTCTTGCAGTGAGGGGCCCAAAATTGAACAAGGTACTCAAGGCGTGGTCTCACCAGTGCCATGTGCAAGGGAACAGTCATTTTTATAGTCCCGCTGGCCACTGGATTTCTGATGTGGACCAGGATGCTATTGGCCTTCTTGGCCACCTGGGCATGCTGTAAGTTCATGTTCAAAGAATCTTCTGTCTGTCTTCGTTATGTTATGAGCTGAGATAATCTAATCATGATTTTATATTGCATGATTCAATGTTGTCTGCTTGTTCCTGTAAGACGGAAAAAACAGGTAGAAATACTGTCACTTTCCTGAATGCCTCAGTAGCTCAATTCAGGTAACAGACAAAAAAGACAATTCCAGTGTCATAAACTATGAAAGAGTGTAATATAGAGGCTCCAGTAATCTTCTGTGGAAGACAGCTTGTTTTGTCACCACGAGTGAATACTTCTGGGGCACATCCGTCCTTCCTCTGTGCCTGTGGTGAGCAGGGAAGAACCAAGCAGCACATCTTGTGAGTGATGTGAGCCGCCGTCAAGGAGCAGGACATCCCGTGGGACATCCCTGCCACTGCAGACCTGAATATTTCATAGGCATATTCAAACTGTTAGCTGCTGTAGTTTGTTGTAAGGATTTACTTTTTTTTTTTTTAATAACTGTCAACAAATTCTAGGGCATAAGAAAGGGAAAAAAATAATGATGTTTTTGTGTCTGCTTCCCCTTTATTTGTGGGCTACAAACCTACGGAGTTCTTCTACTTTCAGAGTTCTCTGAATCTGTGTTTGGTTTTACTGATGCATTTTTTTTTCTTTCACATTTAAGTCCTATAGGGTAGAACAGAGGAAGAATCGTTCATCTGATTTCCTCAATTCTGTTCATAAGCATCCAGTTGTTGCCTTTATTCCAAGTCAGTGCAATGGGTTACATAAACCCCTCTTCTCACTCCATGCCCATGTATTCTGTATTCTTTGTCAAACTAGCTTAAAAATTGTAGTCCTCTGCTAGCCATGTAAGCAAGAAAATATTATATTCAGTTCTATACTTGCAAGGACAAGCACTTAATTGGTAGTTTCCCACGCTATTCTTGGATTCTGCATTTTTTTCTTTAATAACTCTACCACTTTAGATATTCTGTTTTGTGAATTACATATTTCTGTGGCTTATATATATTTTTTTCTGCCATCCTCCTACATTTCACACGTGGAAAATGCATTTCTAGTTCCCTAATATCCATGGTCTCTTTTTTTTTTTTTTAATGGCTGCCTGTGGGTTTGGCAGGTTTTTTGACAGAACACTGTTACTTAAAACTTACAGAGGTAAAATGCTCTCAAATGGTGAATTAGTAATATGCATAGTTTCCCATAAAAGGGAAGGAAAGCGCTACATTTATCACCGTTTACTTCTTACCAAGTGTTGCTCTCTTAAAGATGAAATTAATGCCTGTTGATTTCTTCAATGTTCTGTGAATAATGTTAGCATGTTTCACTGAATGTGGTAGGTAATAGCTTTCATCCCCTTACTATTAAAAATATGTTGTAAACTGTGTGAATGCAGTTGGCATATAAAGCTGTTCAGAACCTCGAGGCTCTTCTTTCACTACTTCAGTTTATTTTTCACTCCAGATGATAAATTATGAAGTAAATTTATAAACCTTCCTGTTAAGTATTACAAGAGTAGAATATATTGTATTATCTTGATGATATACTACATACTTACCTCAGGAATTTCCTGTTCAATGTAAATGTGTTGCTTGGAAATCAATTTTCAGAGTTGCTAAGAATTATGAACATGCAAATATGTACTCAGTAAGTACTCAGCGAACGAGGACTAAAATTTAGTTACAAAATTTTGTGCATGTGTTTATGTAAGATTAGTTTAAATTATTTTTGTCCACAGTCTCTCAAGAATAGTTTACAAGAAAGGAGAAATAATAGGAATGTTCTTTATAGATGGAATATTCTGATAGTCTCCCCACGTCATCATCAGCAGAAGGATTAAATCACAGCATATTAAAGAGTGCACTTATTTATTTTATACAAGTGAGAGAAGGGATGCGCCTGGAAGAATAGTCATTGTTCTTCTCTCAGCATTGTGGAACACTTGTGACATTAAGCTTCTAGAGATAACGTGCCATTTAATGCGAATGTTGCCAGGGACACAGAAGTGTTGCATTAGTTTACGTAGACATGCATGTGAGGAAAGAAACTGGAACTGCACCACTTAATGAAGCCTTGAGAGACATTATTACATCTCCAGTCTTGTAAAGAGTCCTAAAACCACCGAAGACAGATCTGATTTTGTGTTGCAGTAAATCAGAGCACAGTAGAAACAGTGTATTGACAGCACTTTGACTAAGCTACCTGTAAATTAGCATCATAGGCTTCGGACAAGTACTGCTTTGAAGCCTGAGTGCTTGGTTCATTTGTCATCAACTGAATTAGTAATTAGGTCTTACATATCTAAAAGATTTCTTAGCTCACATTTACTTTCCTAAATCATTGCCCCTTTGGCTATCAGCACAACTTAGAAAGCCTTCATATAATGGGGATGAGCTACTGTTTTAAAAGGAAATACAAGCACAGGAGTGAGTGGTAAATGTGTTAGATTATGTAGCCAACTTCTGAAGTGAGTACTCTGTATTGTATTATGTACCTGGATTGTACTAGATTTTGGAAACATTTGCAAAATTGCATTTAGTGCTAGTGTTGCGTACTTACTATCTTGGATCCACTAATCCAAACATATTGTGGTTCTTGCACCCAAGCTGCTAAAAGAAGAAATGCAGATTTAAAAGTAGGTAGAGGATATCTGCAGCTGCAAATCAGAGGTTTGGAAAGAAGAAATCAAAGTAGAAATGGAGTAAAGATTTTTGAATCATTTTGGGTGGATATGGCAAAATATTCTGGGTAGAAATGAGAATAGGGAGGAATCAGGTGACATACTGAAAAGGGAAGAATGAAATGTTTCAGAAATGAGTAATTGTGTAACAGAATGTGTCTTATCAGGCACGGCAGTGTAATTTACTGCAGGAGATAACTTTAGGATCTAGTTTATTTGTTAAGGTAAATATGACTAAAACCTTAAATACACATTTAAATTTATTTTTCACAATGATCTCATAGCTTGTCTATCAAGCAATAAGGAAAAAACAAAAACACACAAGATTCTTCTGCTTTTGAAGTTTAATGTTACTAGGGTTTTATTAATATGTCTTAGAACTGTGCAGGACAGTGGCTAACTGAAATGTTAACCCACATGTTTATGAATTGCAAGAAACATCTGGAAAAAGCTAACTGTAAGATCATATTATGACAGTATGCAATTCATACATCATCTGTAATTGAAAAATTGAGTGTTCAGCAACCAGACTGAACTGCTTTTATTCAATCCTAGATACTGCCTCTGGATCTGCTATGAAACGGAGTCCACCCTGTTAGAGGTTGGTGATTTTCAGTTCTCTAAGTTATTACCATGTTTAAGTAATGAAGTAAATGTTAGGAGCTTCTTATTAACAAAAAAAGTAATCCCAGAATGGTGAAGTAGGTGGTAAGAACACAGTTGATTCATAAAGCAGTGTTTCTGACCTCAACATAATAAATTTTTGATTTTCAGCTACGTTGATATATAGCATTTTTTTATTAGATGTACATGCAAAGTTTTTTTTTGATTCAAAGACTTCTCTGATTTGAATTGGTATTTACTATGTATATTTTGTAGAAAGGAGGTTGGAGTAGTCTGTACTTCTGAGACTGGACCCTATAAGAGCTACACCAAATGAACTTGTTGTATTAGTAATAAAGAGGCGTAGGATCTGATCTGTACTTATTGACTATTCAGAAATGACCTATTAAGCTCTACAAAATATGTTTAAAAGTGTCAGGTGGTGCCTGCTGATCAGGTTTGAGAAAGGTAAATCCCTTCCTGACATCTCTGTATGTACGTATTTCTGGGTGGGAGGAAGCCGAGAGCTCAGTGATGACTGTATTCAAACCTTGGGCTGCCCTTAAAATCATGTTATTCTGCAGTAGGCAACATTATGTGTCTCTTACTCTTAGCTAGTCTTCTAAGATGGACAACTGAAGTAGCAGTAACTGAGCAGGGCACGGTTACTTCTAACCCATCCTGTCTTGCAAGTAGGAGTTTGATTTTCATTAGGGGTAGGCAATTAATTTTTTTGCTCCTTTAGATCACTTAAGGATTGCATTAAGTTGATGTAATATTCCTAAGACTATCATTCAAGTAGGAATATAAGCAAGAGACATTTTAATACAAATTTCAAGCACAAAGTGAAATCCCTTTGAAGTGAAATCCTCTTTCATGTAGAATGGGACCAGAGGAATTCATGCCTCCTAATGGCAACACTTACTTCCCTTGCTTAAAGTTCCCTAGCACTGACACTTTTAACTTTGTCATCTTTTACCTTCTATAACATCATTAATTTTCTGCTGCTGTACAAGGGAGCACCAGCTCAGAATTGTGCTGTATTGAATCCTGAAGATTCAATATCTCTTATCTCTAACTGTAATCCTTTGGGGAGTCTAAAACCTTGGTGTCCTTGATACATTGACAGACATTTTTGTTGGACATCTGTATGGTACTGAAACCAGAGGATCTGTGTTATATACACAAATAATACTGATTCTTCTTATGCATTGCTTTTTTGTGTGTGTGAAATGCCTCCCTTCGTTTGTTTCACATACTGCTTCAGTTAATTTTGGTATAATGACAAATTCAGGTAGATCCCGCATAACAAACAGACTTTTATAGTAGTTCTGCTCTCTGTGTTTATAAGTGCAGCTTATTCTACCTCTCTTTCCATGAGATGGGGGTTTGTGACACACATCTTCGATTTCTGAAACCCATTTTCTATTTGAGATGAGGTCTGTTAAATTTCACTCATGCAACTTCTCTGTTTGAGAAAGGTTTTGCTACCATTGTTGCAATGTTGCTCATGTTCAATTGCTCCATGTATGTATCATACTTTCCTTACTAATAGCTCCATAAATTGGCATGGTGCATGCTGTTATTCTCCTATTAAAACACAATCATGCCCCTGCTTATTGTTCTGTATGAATGAGCTTGTGATCCCAGGAGCAGCTGGATATACCTGATGCTTTTTGTCTTCATTCAAAATGGCCACCATTTCCTGCTGTTTCTAATTTATAACTGCCATCAGCAGAGATGAATTGCTTTTATTCTTTGGCTGAAAAAGGAGCAAAATGAAAGCCTTATGGAGGAAGGGAAAGTGGAAATGAAGGATCCTGCACCTTACTGCCATGGCAGAGACAGACACAGGACACTGGCCTCCTGGTCCCTCGGTTTGTGACTCTGGCCAGGACCAGTGCAGCAAGCTGGCAGACCTGGTGCAGTGTTGTAGTGTGCAAGTCCCACTCACTATTTACCTCAGGGAAGAAAGCTGAGAGTAATACACTAGTCTCCTGCAGGGCTTTTGCCAAGCTTGCAGAAGGAGCAGGCCACATGGTAAGCTTGCAGCTCAGATGGCCATCTTCTGACAGGGCCTGTCATGTAGGACGACAGAGAGGTTGCAGGAGAGCAGTGCAGACATAATGCGCCATTGTGGCAACCTGCACATTGCACTGTGAGCTGATGGGATGAGACAGCCTCCTGTAGGACCTGCCAGAGGTTTGTGCAGGGCTCAGGCTGGGGTGAGGTATTGTGCCATGCTGAGCTGTGGCAGCGGTTTGCTGTCTGGCTACTGCAGGCAGGGTGAGCTGCCTGCTGAGCACCTTGGCTGTGGGCTGATGGGGAGATGTGGCTCTGTGATGAGGGCAGGATGGCCCTCATCTGTTCAAAGGGAAAGCTGGGTGGCAAGTCTGTTGTTCAGCCAGTATTCAGCAGGAGCAATGAGGCCATGCTGTGCGTTGTTAATTACTGCATCAGCTATAGAATCTCACCCAACAAAGCTCTTTGAAGGATGTTATAAGCTAATGGAATATCCAGACATTCAAATTAATACTTTCCACATAACTGTATTTCTGTGATGCAGTACGATCACTTTCTTTTAAAACTAAGCAGCATAATGCCCAGAAAGTATGGAAGAGTTGGATCTGTGTGTGGATGTAATTGTTTTTTCACGCTAAATTCTTCTTGACAGTCTTTCAGAATTCAGTTTGAATATGTTTGAGTAAGTAGAAGCAGTTCAAATCAACATTTCCTTAGGAAGGCCTACACAGGATGCATTCTACATTAATTTCTATAACTGTGCAGCTGCCTTTTATATAGTAGACATTATTTTCAAATTACTGAAGTATGTGAAGAGCTATGCTCTTGTAAAGGCATAAACAAAGCACAAAGGCCAGTCTGTTTTCCACATAGTAGATTGTTGTTAAAGAGTTTGTGCCAGCCAGTACAGAGAGTGCAATCGTGTCTTACTCCTCTCAAGAGAGATGAATTACACAACTGCCTCAGCTCCTGCTGCTCCACATTCTTACCCATGAATTGCATTGTTGGAATGGCCTACAACTCCTCACTGAGCAGCCTCTAAAAGAGAATACTCTTCTAGTGCAACTGACAAAATGCATGGGTCAGTCCAAAAGTTATGCCTCCTATTTTTTTCCATGGAAATCATAACAAATGCCATGCCAACAAAAGACCATGATAACACTGTTTGGTAGAGCAGACTCTTAGCAACAAAATGCTGGTTTTCGAGATAGTCGCTACCATTAACTATGCATTTATGTTAGTGATGAATAAGAGCCTGCATATGGTTCTCATTAAAAAATAAATAAATAAAAAATCTTCCCCAGCAGAGATGACCCACTGTTTCACAGCTGCAGTGATGGTATCTTTACTGAAACACAGCACCCATCACCTCATTATGTTAATGTCCACAGTTTGGTCTCCAGAAATGTTTAGCGAGCATTGATGAATGTCAATGGATGCAGTTTTTTTCCACGTGGAGCAATGTAGTTACGTATCTTTGCTTCACACACGCTTCCGTATCAGACTCATTTTTGGCACACTGCCCCTCTGCTGCTGTCTGTCACATAGCAACAAAATACAATGGAATATTGGTGGGAAGGTTCAACCTCTACTGTCACACCACCAAAATCTGCCTCTGATGTTGTGGGACAACATAATAAAATAGTAGGCATTACTTTCAGAGCAGCCCTTGTATAAATGTATAGCACTGTTGTCTTCATGAAAGATCTTCACCTATGAACTGCTTTGGATATGTGCCAGCTTTCCTAACAGAGTAGTTAATTGTGGTGGTTTTGTTTTTTGTTTTTTTGTTTTGTTTTGTTTTTTAATAAAACTAACAGATTTTTTAACAACTCTTATTCAAGGTAGCACTATGCATAGCAATGTCTGTTGAAAGTTGGGATTTTGCAGTGACTGTGCCATCCATTGACATACTAAAATACTCCACACAATGTATCTTGCCCTTTTTCTACTGGATAGAGTTGCTATCAAAGCAGCAGTAAGTACAGAGGGTCAAGCATGCACATTTCTTTGCAGATAAATGTTTTCTAGGCTGGGTCACAAAAGCCAGTACCTTGGAGGAAACAAAGTACCTGGAATGACAGCATGTGTTTGCAAGTGCGTGATACAAACTGTAGCTCTTCATTTGTAGAACAGAATTATATGTCTTAGAAACTGGTTAAAAATGTGATCCAAACATGCATTATAAATGATTCACACAATACACTAGGACAACTATTCTTACGTGTGCTCTGTTAATTCTCAGTCATAATAATGTAAGCATCAAAGTACCTTTCTGTATCTCTTTACCTCCACTTGTGTACACATGTATGATGACACATAAACATAAGCAAGGAACATTTTTATCTTGGTCTTTCTGGGTGATACCTGCTTTAGTTACTCTATTGGATGCAGTTCTGCAATGCTTATGTGTGATTTATTTTCATCTGCCCAGATTAAGCTTCAGAGATTTTCAGTAATCTCTTGTAAAGTATTTGGCTAATGTGCTGCATGTGCTGGCTACTGTCCCAACCTTTAAAAATTTCTCAGAACTATTAGCATTTCCCTTTAAGTAAAGAGCATCACAAATATCATGAAAACATTCTGTGGCAAAACAACATTAAGATTTCAATGGTTACTATGCAAATTAGATTATGAATCACTGTGCTGTTGCTGCAGTAGCTCAGAAAAATCTAATATTCGTTTGAAAAATAGTGTTATGAGTTTGCTTCTGGATGCCATCAGGAGACAGGCCATCTGCTGTTTGCTCTGTGCCATTCTCAGGGTGAGAGGAACTGTGCTGGCAGCTGATGGGTAAAGAGGCAAGTCTGTTTAGGCAACAGTCAGGTCCACTGTTACTTAATGGATCAGAAACGTGGTTTGTGCACCTGTAGATGAGACTTGTGTTAGCTGGATCTTCTAATGCTCTTAATAGACTGAGTCAGTTATCAACAGGAACTGTAACTATAGAGCACCTCTAGAGAGCTGAAGGCAACTCTTCTATTTAGTGGTGAAGTAGCCCTGCTTATCCAAATAAATGTTGTTAGTGTTGGTTTTTTCATGCAGAGACATGAGGGGCAGTGACAAAAAGTGCCACTTGCTTTTGCTAGGGGCAACTTCATTTTGAAAATTAAATTTGTTTCTAAAACTGTCATAAGTAAATATTTAAAATATGAAGTGTTGCGAGATAATTTATATCTGTTTATTGATGTTACGTGCAAACTGATCTAGATGGTACAAATGTTTCTTTTCTCTTTATCCTTCTGGGGTTTTAACATCATTCTTTTCCTTTCCATAATCCACCATCTTTCTTAGCTCATTTTGTATTCTCTTGCTATCTCCCTTCTTCTGGAGTAATTAGTTTAACCAAAATGTGGTGGTCATTAACCCTGTATTAGAGATAGGATTTTAGCAAGGATCTTTCTTGTCTTTCCAGCTAGCAGCTGTTCTCTTTTTCTCTTAGGCTTGCTTCAGAAAGCAGAAAAGCTGGAATTATAGAATTGCTTTGGTTGGAAGGGTCCTTATATATGATCTAGTTCCAACCTCCCTGCTTTGGGCAGAAGGTATAAACTTTTTCACCAGGTCTGCTTCTTTCATTTTTTATGGGTTCCTACCAGCCTCCTAGCAAAAACTGCCCAATGTAGTAACCCTATAATCAGTGAGCAAACTTACTGTGTAAAAATGACTGGAGTGATGACAGGCCCGCTCTTTAGACTGTTTCTCTGCCAGGTCAGCATACGAAAAAGGATAAATGGAAACAGATTGCCATAAGCAATATTGCACTGTAAAAATGTTCTACCTTCTGTTTTGTGACAGAACTTAATGAAAATACTCTTCTAAATGAAAATACTCTTCTAAATGAAAATACTGTATTCTTCCACAACACTTGCTTGCGTTGATTAAGGTTTTAATCCTAATTTTCAAATCAAATTGAGAATATAGACTGGAAAACTGGTATATGTTTCATTTTATTTTGGTTATGGAGATTGACCTTTATTGGTCATTCAAATATATTTTGAAATTTAAACTTACATGAAAGCTGTAGTCTATAGTTGAAGGCTGCCTATTGCTTGGGGGTGTTGAGCTTTGCTCCCATTTTGTGGCTCTGCCCATCTGTTATGTATATGCTATGTATACGTATGTGTATTTTTGCCTTAAACACAGTTTAGCTTCCATGCTTAATAAATTCCTTTTATCAGTTTCCTTAGTGACATTCAACCAAGAAGTATTGGCCCAAGCACTTCTTGTGTAGAGAAGTCCTCGAAGAGTAGAAGATGCTACTGAGATTTCAGGCTTACTATTTAAAAAAAAATCAGGTTTAAGGTGCTTTGATGTGTTATTAGGAGAATATGTTACTGAGCTGCATCAGCTTGCTCTGAATTACTTTGCTACTGATAAAGTCTCACAAAAATTGTTTGGAGAATTATATTTAAGGTGTGAGAAGCAACCTACATACTTCTAAGCCAATTTCCCTTTCTGCTTTATAGTACAATAGAAGAATACACTTTTTAAAGTGATGTTTTTGTAGCTTGGGAATGTAAAATTGGTGTTGGTTCTATGAGCATCATCTTTATCACAACCTCTGTTTTGACAGGAGACTTTAATTTAGCTTTGTATGTGCATTTCATGAAACGGATTTGCATGTAATAGCCAAACGGCATCTGGGAAATCATGACAGGAGCAATCACACAGTGAGTGACTTTACAAGTAAAACAAGAAGCTCATTGCCAGCAGTATTGCTCCACTCTGAATGATGCCTTTCAGAATGGGGCTGGCCCAAGGAACGTGGAAATTCCTCTGGGGAGGTGTAGGGAGGAGATTTGTGTCGGAGAAGTTTTTCAGAGAGGTTTTCTCTGACTGGAAGCCAAGTGAAGCAGTCACGAAAGCTGTCAGTCCAAAGCGCTTAGGCCAAAACCTGGACCAGTTATTCCTCAGGGATTCAACTAAGAAATAAGTAATCAATGAAGTCAGTACAGGAGGAAAATCTTTAAGCAACTCTGGATTTTAAGCAGAAGTACTCAGAGACTTGAGATTCAAATCCAAAGCAGTACGTCCTTGGGGAATGCACGAAAGAGACAACATCCTTATATTAGGATGGGTAAGACAGGAATCCCGTTTGGCATTCTGTTTTCAAAGTAAAACTAAAGCTTGTTTATGTTCCTGACTAAATTTAAGAAAGTAGTGAAACCCACAGAGAGACTCATTACAAGAGTAATGAATAACACAGGCCTTGTAGCTGGCTTGTGAGCTACTGGTCTTCTCTGGTCTGTCTGCTGTGCCCAGATGTAGCTGTGATAGGAACAACACGCAGTTTTTATTCAGACTGCTGAGTCCCACAGGCATGCAAGCACCAAAAGCTTACAAAAGGATCAAAAATATCTGATCACTCATTTAGATTGGTTTCTATTTTAGACAAAAGGCGTAGAATTGAAATTGTTATGCATCGCTACAATTAAAATGCTTTCTTCTGGGAGTTTTATTCCATACTTTGTATTGTTATATATGTGTATATGGTTTATATATAAAATCTACTACATGATAATTATATATAAATTTCAAAATGTACATTCTAAAAAAACCCACATCTTTTATATTTTTAAATCACTTTAAGCCAGGTATTTGTGTTACCTATATCAATAAATGTATTGAGCTGCTAAAATTTTCATAGAGCTTGTGTTGCCTGCACCATTAATGCTATGTAGCTTTAATTTGTTATGATATTTTAACTTGTTTCCTACGGAAATAAGGATTATGCAGTCACTGTCCGTCTGCCAGTCCCCTGTGTTAGGTTGAACTGCTCATCTAAGTTCTGCAACACAGGGAGAAAGTATGCAAGTCTTGAAGATAATTAAGTTCTTACAAGTTTTATGATATCTGTAGTTCAGCAAAGAGAAAAAAAAACAAATCAGTGTCCTACGGAGTGGAAAGCTGTTATATATTCTCCTTGGCAGCAATCAATATATATACATGCCTTCAGGCTAAGCACAGCAGGTGTTATCTCCTGCCCAGAAGAGATGTCAGAAAGTATATGTGGCTGAAATTATTTTGGTTAAGGAATGTGAGAGACGTTGGAAATCATTTTTCATTACACCTATTGGTTCCAGAGAAGCTATTTTTTTTTCATTTCACCATTCATATTTTCATTTTCAAGTAATTATTGAATTTGCCAAGTACAAGATGCCTCTGCAAAGAGAACAAGTGGGATGGATATTAAGAGTTTTTGGACAGTATGCTTAATACAGCTAACTGTGTTTTGCTTCAGATTTTATCTTTAGACTTATTAATAGTGAGCCATTTTTTCCTTTTTTTTTTTCACTCTAACCATAGACAGACTTGCAGCTTCAGAAAACTTTTCTGTTGGTCTTTGAACAGTTTCATTAGACATTTTGCAGTAGTGCTCAGTGAAATATGCTCCAGAAGACCATTAAAAAAAAAAACGGATTACGGTGTGGAGTCACAGTCACATTTAAACACCTAACTATTGCTATTGTTCCAAGAGCTAGCTTTTTATGTTTGCATTTCCATTAATATCAGTATATTTACTGTATCATGACAGAAGGATTTGGTACAGTAAATTTTTAAAAACAAAGCATAACATCAGTTCAGAAACCTCAGTTTTATACAACCTTTGAGTGGCCTTGTGCATCAAACTAAATTGAACTGAGAATACCAGAAAAGAAAAATTAAATAACTATTCCTTCTGCCAACTGGAAATCTACAATACGATTAATAGAAGTGTATATGTGTATAAAGCTTCACTTACCTTTTCAAATTATTTTAGAAATCTACTGCAATGTAATTTATTTTTTAGTATAAGTAATTTAAAATTAATAAAAGGAAACATACTTCACTTATTTATGAAAGTTGTCACCAGAGCGTAGCAATATGTAAAGAGGTTAATAACATTTCAGAGAACATTCAATGATTATTCCCTGAGAGAGGATAAAAACCATGTGCTTCTTTTTGTTTTGGGGCATAAGCTTGAAAATGACTGAAGTCAGAGGTGTTCATTAAGAACATCCAAACAGTTTTCTGTTCAGACTCCAATGTACTGTGGTTGAATTGGAGATCAGAGTAGATGAAGCTAAGCTCTTGATTCCTGCAGGTCAAGTGCCATCACCCCTAAATCCTGATATTGAGTTGTATGTGCTCTCAAACAGCCTTTATTTCCTTTCCTTTTATAATGCATCTCATTACACACAGCACAGCTTCATTTGAAAGGGAACTGATGCAGACTGAGAGTAGAGAGGATAAGGAAGAACGAATAGAGGCAAGAGGAGGTTTCATTCAGATCTCATCTCAAACCAGGACTTAACTGGCACGTGGCATGTAATATCCTTGTAGTCGTGTAATACTACATTTGATCTAATTGCTGCCACACTTATCGTTCATAACATCCATTCTGTCCTCATTTATTGCTTTCCAGATCTGTTCCTTTTTAGATTCTATTGCATGAGCCATCCCGTGCAATGCCATGGCACATAAGAGAGGTCTGGTGTGTCTGTGCCACCAGTGCGTGTGTCAGAAAGACTGATGGGTATGCAGCTGTAATCATCTCTACTCCTCCTAGTCCTAGAGCTAGCTGAGTGTCTACGCAATCTTGCCCTGCATGACATAGATTAAACTTTATAATCTAAACTGTCACCCTGTTTATCTCTAGGAAGTGTTTGCTCAAGCTTGGGTGCATGTAGAAGTGCATGTAATTAATGAAATGTTCTTCAGTGGTGTTATGGGTTTATTTTTCTCTTTTGCTTATTCTTAGCTTTGGTTTCTGTAATCTTTATAAGTAACCTTCTGCCAGAGTCTCGAAATCCATTTAAGTTCCATCAGCAGTACGTAGTCTTCTCAGTAACTCAAATATAATTTATTTTAGTACAGTTAATTATATTTGCAGTCATCTTTTCTTGTACTGCATTGTATTTAATACGGTCAGAACTTCATGCCCTTCCATCTTTTCTTAGTTTCTCAGTATGATATTGTTTTGTTTTCACTCTCTTGCATGCTTCTTTGGATGAATAGCAGGCAGGAGAAGGTGGAATGATTTGATTAATATCAAAGTTTAAAAGTATTTATGTGTGCATCTGTGTGACCCATAGATAATAATCTGAGATTGATGGTACTCTTCAAGATTAATTACAGTGCATTGTATATAAATGTACATTGGGTAGAGAGAAGTGGGTGTCTCTATAAATGATATGTACACTAGAGTAGAATTTAATGTTCACTGGCAGTTTGGGGAGAGAAGATCAGAGGTGAGAACCTATATTGAGAATTTGGTAGATTACAATATAAATATGTCTGGAATGTGGACAGAGTATTTGAAATGTGATAATCATCCTCTCATTTCATTCCTCACTGTGTTGAATTCATTTAGAAGGAGAAATCTCTAGGTAGCATGGTGCAAGTGACAGATAAATGTTGTAGGCAGAGTTTTCATTTTCAAATGCCTGATGATGAATTTGCTGGATTCAGTATATGTAAAATGAAATGCTTTAAATACCTGTAAAGATTTTCAAAGTGGTCTGAAATGGCAAAAATAATATAGAAAAGTAAAAAGAGAATATGATCAGATGTAGAACAAAAAGCAAAGAAATGATTCAAATTCTCAAAAACTGCTAAAGATCAAATTTATTTGAGTTCAGAATTCATTCTGCTGCAGCTAAAACCAGTTTAAGAAATTCAAAGAAACTCTTCATTGATTGCCACTGTTTTCATAATTAATGGGAGAAAATAGAGGGATGTACATGCTTCCACAAAGCTTTGTCTGCATTTGAGGCTGAATATCCTAATTATTCTAATTCAGTTTACCTTTTTTACTTCAGTGAGTTGGAGAAAGTCTTTGGTCAAAGCAGAACATGTTTCCATATGGGATTCTGAATTCTCTTGTTTTAAGCAGATAGGTAGACAGCTTTTGAGAGCATGTATCAGATGTGATTAGTTCCCATCCATAGGAGAGACAGAGACAGCTTCTTCCCTTTAGGTGAGATAAAGGGGACTGAAGCTGGATGCAGGCAGAATCCCTTCCAAAAAGGCTTTTTGTCCATAATTGCTGTCATGAGCTCCAATGACAAATCACACACACACACACACAGAATAAAATAAAATAAAAATCTGTCCAGATTCTATAATCTTTCCGGAAGGCATTCTGCCTGTATCCAGCTTCAGTCCCTTTCATCTTACTGAAAATAAAGAAGATGCATTTCAAATTCAGATGTGGAAGACCAGGTTCAGGGTGAAGGTTCGGGTCAAACACTTCAATCCTGGCCATCCATAGCAGATACAGATTTTTTTTCATTATGTATATTTGTTACATATATGGGTTTTAAAAGTCCTTGATTCTGCAGTAGATGATTTTTTTTTAATTTTTTTTTTTTTCCAAAATCAGTCCCTATTTGAGTTCTCACTTTTACTTGGTAGTCTTCCAGAAGAAAGCAGCCTTTAGAGAATGTTTGATAATGGTATAATATTGAGGAGAAATTCTGGCAGGATTTCATGGATTACTCTTACAGTGCTTCTACTTGATTTTCCCACTGTAGGCTTAACAAAGCCAAGATTATCTTAACTTAGGCATGTCAGTCCTGTTCAAATCCAGGTCATTATTTTTGTGATCAAAATTAGCACTTTTGAGTGCTTTTTTGGATTAGGGCCCAGATGATTGTTACCTCTTTCAAATTAGTGTTTTAAAGCTTCCTTGATCATCATAATTAAGGGAATTATACCAATAATTATTAATGAATAGTATTACTCTGTAAATTCTCCTGCAAATCTAACTGCATACAGGAATTAGAGCCTAGTCCAGTATTTCAGAAATATACTTGAGCAGTTTTAATGCAATTTATTTATGTTCTGACCCGTTGATAATAAAATTCTTTTATTACTTTTCCTAGTAAAGAGAGGTCCTTTGTGACTTTGGAAGTAAGATGTTTTGATAACCTGGAGTTACGATTCTTCCAAACAGCATGTGTTGAAAAAAAGAAAAAAACCTGAGTTGAATTTAACATCAAATTCCTTTCCAACTCTAGGAAGAAAATTAGCTGAGACTGAGAAGTTAGGGAGCAAAATAAAGACACTGGATCTAGATCTTTGTATTAATAAAGAGTAGAATTTAAAAATAAGAATGAGTTGAAGTAATAAAATCAAGCCCTGGTCATTTGCACAAGATTCTCTCACTTTTCTGTAACCATTTGTACAACTTCTAGAGGTGAGTATTGGAGGAAAAAAAAAAAGAAAAAGGTAGCACTAAGCACTAAGATGGGGAATAAACATGATGTCATGGCTGAAGGGAAGCTGTGAAAGATGTGGAGAACATGACTGAAGTTGTGTGTAGAGTACATGGCGTATGTTGTTGCACAATCTGTAGACTGAAGTGGGCAGCAGATAGGGAACCACAGAAACTGGAAATTCTGCAAGATTTTTGGTTTTATTTTTTGCATAAGAATGGTAGGAGTTGGAATTTTTATAGGAAAAATCAAGAAAGTTGTTTTGGTTGAAGGGCAAAGGTTACCACAGAGCAATGTACGAGTTATTTATATTGATGTATGTCTATGGAGATTTATCAAATATTTCACAATTAACATTATAGGTACTTTTCAGCCACCTTGTAGGAACATTCTGTGGTAACTGAAAGATGGATTGAGAAGTCAGAGGTGTTTTTTGTAGTGTATGTGTAATGTAGATGATGAGTTTATGTTTGTTTGCAAAACTGAGATAATAGAACTTTATCTTTTTCCTATCTAACAGCATACTCGAAAGAGCCAGAAAGGACTTATAAGATAGGCTTCATTAGGACACAAATCAATAAACTGAAGGAAGTATCACACTGAATAGGAAAAATTGCAGGTGAAATACATTGAAGTAAAATGAATGAGATAAAAGACTTTGAAAAGCCTTCTCTTTGTGTTCTTGCGGAGCTAGCTCTTTCAGCTTTGCTTGTAAAGCGTAGTGAATTGCATACGGTCATCCCAGTTGTCCCTGCTTTTGTAACCACTGAGTGCTGGCTGCAGATCTGATCCTTAATGTGAACAAGAGCCCCACCTTCTCAGGGGTTTCCTGTTTACCCCAGAGCTGTTCCAATGTCTTGCCCTTCTCCTATCAGCTAAGGTCACTCTACCCTGACTAGTTGCTTCTGGCTGGGGAAGCCCTTTGGGGAGAGACTTCTCCGGGAAAGTGGGGCACCATGCAAGCTCTCTCAGCCTGTGAGGCAAAGCCCAAGGAGGAATCACAGTCTTTTTCTCTCTCAGTGATGTTTGGCTCCAGACTCCAGTACTGAGGCAGTACAGAAAGGCAACCCAAATCCTTTCTGCACTGTTGTACAATATATGTTATACACATTATTTTACTGAAAACATGCCAACTAAAATGCCGTATTATCTTCCAGAATACACATGCAGAGGAGATGCTGAAAACTTAAGAGAGTTTTTTGGCAGACTGTGCTGTCCTTCCTGCAGCATGTCCCTTACATGGATTTTTTTCAGAACAGATTGATTACTTTCCTTGATGATGTAAACTTAGCCTTGTCTGCCTAGCTTTGGGTAAGCTATGAGATCTTCCCAGGCAAAGAGTTGAGGCACGCTGGTCTATAGTTCCCCAGGTCTTTCTTTCTCCCTTCATGAATATGGGAGTGGTATTTCCCTTTTTCTAGTCACCAGAGGCCTCTATGGCAAGCTGCAGTTTCTCAAATATGATGGAGCAGCTGGGCACCCACATCAGCCAGTTACTTCTATCTGTGGTGTGTGTCATCTGACCCCATAGACTTGTACACATTCAGCCTCATGAGGTGGTGTCAATCTTGTTCTGCTCTTACACTGGGAGGGATTTTGCTCTCCTGACCTCTGCTTAGAAGTGCAAGGACATGAGAGGCATGAGGAGCCTGACTGGCCATGAAGACTGAGGAAAGAACTCATGAAGTACCTCTCTATGTCTGAGGAGGCTAGGTCTCCCTTTTCATTTCTCAGAGAGGGTACACTGGGCTGCTTGCCCCTCACTATCTTGTTTTCCCAGCAGATATCTGAGTAGTTGTAATCCCCCATCAGAATGAGAGCCTACAAATGGGGCACCTCTTGCAACCAAAGCAAGAAGATCTTGCTTCCATTGATCAGGCAGCCTGTAGCGGACCCCAGTCACCAGATGGCCTTTATTGTGCTGGTCCCAAATTTTAACCAATAATATCTCAACATACTCATGTCTGTTTCTCAGGAGCAGCTCTTTGCAGTATATCCACTTCTTAACATAGAAGGCAACTTCCCCACTTCTCCTACTTCATCTATCCCTTTTAAAAAGCTCACAAACATTAATTGCGGTATTCTAGTTATGTGAGTCATCCCACCATGTTTCCATGATAGCAATAAGCTCATAGTTTTCCGATTGCAATACAGTTTCCAATTCCTCCTCCCATGCTGTGGGAGGTATAGAGGTGCATCAGCCACACTACGTCCTTGGAGGAACCCTCCTGACCTTTGAGAAAAATCTGAGGTTTTTCCCCATTGCTTCCTAAAACAACAGTGTTCCCTTACTCTTCTCTGCTCTTCAGTAGTACATGCTCTTCCTCCATCAAATCTATTTTAAAGCCCTGGTGATGAGCCCTGCCAGCTTGCTGCCTAGTATATTCATCGTAAGGTGCAGCAGGCTGAGGGTGCCTGTTAGCACCTTGTTCTGACATACAGGACCCTCTGTTCCTCTCAGAAGGACGTTGCCCACGGTTACCTTTCTTTCCTGTTTGGCGGAGGCAGTCTTGAGGCATGGAGTCAGCCTTGTTGCCCTAGACAATAGCAGATGTCTTTGTGATGAATACAACTAATTACTAAGAAACAAAAGTTTCTCACACTTGGACACAGTGCAGTACTTCTGATGTTAATAGAAACTGCCTATACCCTTAAGGCATAACTGGAACCCGTAAGTAAAAAGTGATTTTTCAGACTCTGACCATGGTTTATAAGCTTGTATAGGTCATTTAAATGTCACTAATTTGTGTTTTGTGCAGCATAGCAGCAGTTTTATGTTAGAAAATGAGATGAACACTTTTCCACTAAGAGACATCTAGCAAACTGTGCTCTTATCGCAAGAGATTGCCAGCTTTCTAAGAGGTGATAACAAATCAGTAGTCTGAAAATACTTTGGTAAGTTCATAATTGAATTGCCCAGAAGATTCCTGTCCATTTTTATTGTTAGGTTATCTTAGGACATTACTTATCCTGATAGGGACAAAAGCTTTTATAGCGGAAAATACTTTTGAAAACAGGGTAAAGAGATGGAACATGGCCAGTTGCACTCTTAAGAATTCAAGACTTAGTTGTTTGGGTTTTTTCCACTTTAAAGATCATTAAATACATTTATATTTCATACTGTAATGGATAAATTCTGTTCTTTAGTATTAAAGCTGTATGCCTGCAGTTCTTTTATTTTAGGACATTGTGCTTGAACAGATTAATACTTTATATGTCAAATGTGGTGAATCTTCTATATAATATGCTGTTACTGAACATTTGGGCTGTATCGGTAAGTTTTAGTCAAATCTTAAGTGCCAGATGGCATAACTACAATTGTATTTCAGGATGTGATCCTAATTTCGTTATTTGTTAGTTCCCTTAGTTTATACTGCTGTTGTCAGTAAAGGTTTTGTGTACAGAAAGGAGTCCATCGTTTGATGCAAACCTTAGAAACTGTAACTCTGACTCCTCGTATTCAATTAAACGAATGTACGTAGCTTGTGGGAAGGTAAAAATTTCACCTGGGATAACTAAAAGACTTGTTTTTATTGAGTAGTTTGATGCAGTTTGTACCTTTTATTAACATTGCCACTCATCTTCGCAGATGCTGAAGTGGGTTCCTGTAGATGTCCATTAAGCTGTTCATCATAAGACCTTTTCTTTGAAATACTTACTTTTTCTGCAGGAAAAAAAATAGTATCTGTTGCTTGTTAATTCAACTGTTTAAAAAAAAAAAAAGGAAATGTAAGTTAGCTTCTATAAACTGTAAGGATGAAACAATTTTCAGTTATTTAGCTTCATAGTTAGAGAGCTAAAAGTAGGCAAAATTGCAGTGGCCTTTTTTTTTTTTTTTTTTCCCTCCATTTTGCTGTCTTTTAGCTGATATATCCCATTAGGAATGGTATTTAGTCTTAAACTGTATTACAGTTTAAATGGAACGTATTCCACATATTTGCCAAGAAGCTGCTGTTACTTTTTTTCTAAACCTCAGTTATTAAAAGAGCTTTTTTTAAGGTTTCTTTAATTAATTTTCATAGGACTGTCTCCATTGTAGAGAAACAACATGATTATCTACAGAGGTAGTGGGAAATGATTACAGTCCTACAGCCATCTCTTTGCCAGACAGCGACTGGAAACTTAATAAGCATTAAATTTCATAGGTCTCTTTCTGTCTGTCAGATGGTTAGCTGAAGTTTTTGTGAATTAAAAAAAGTTGGTGAACCTTTACTTTTCTGTATATAAGATGTATGTGTGACAATATGTATATAATTTGTCACTTTTATTGTATTTTTGTTTTGATTTCTATAGCTAAAATGACGTAAACAGCAAAGAGTCATTTGACCAAAACATCAGAAACAAAAGACACCTTTTCAAAGGTTTCCTTGTTTCCTTCACTTGTTATTTACATAATTAGTATTTACTTATTCCAAAACAGTATTTCCTCATTATATCCCTTAAATGACAACATTTTTCTTTTGGACATGAAATTAGGCCTCTCTTGCCTCAAAGGCGACTACTTAGTGCTTTGATTAACATCAGTATTTCTTTTAAAATACACAAAGCAGTTTTTGTAGTGTATGGTAATGTTTGAGATCCTTCATGGTTTGCAGTCCATATCATGTGCTATGTTTGTGAAGAAGTGTTGCCTACTATCCCATTATCTGTTACTACAGAATTTTAGATAATAGCCTGTTCATTCAGTTTCCACTATGGAAATACCATGTTCTCGATATGTTGATGACATCTGCCTTTAGCTGAAAAGAAGGTCATGCTTAAGAAAAAAAAATAATTAAAAAGAGTTTAGTTTAGTTTTTTGTCTCGGAACAGTGAAATTTACAGATTTAATTTATTTCACACTAAATTCTTACTGACAACTGAAAGTTTTCTGCTTCCATTAATTACTAGGCTCTACTCACTGCAAAATATGATGTATGTTTAGAGCTGTGTGTTTGCAGTTAGTAATTTCTCAGAGATCATTTCTCAGGAGATGGTGGAAAATTAAAGAACATGATTGCTTTTGGACCTGGGAATGGATACTACTGCAGGGCAGATCCTGCCTACGAGAACCTGAATATATATCTGCTTCATGCTTTATTTGAAGGAACGTAGTTGACAAAAAGCTAAAAAGAGGCACTTCTGCAGTTTGTATTTATATGTTTATTTTCTCTTTGCTCAGATAGGACGAATGGTGTGTGGTGTGTGGTAGAGCATCTGTTGATTCAGAGCACTGTAAACAAATGGAGATGACAAAGTTAAAAGCCATATTCTGGCAAAGATGAGTGCAGGCTGTGTGCTGGAGGTTGGCAGCAGAGGATGATCATCACTGACAACGCAGGCTGTTGGTGTCAGGAAAGTAGGAGGCGTTCTGTTTATTTCATGTCACTTTTGCTTCTTTACTGACAAGCTACTGATGTTAGTTGACCTGCATTTGAAAATACTAGGTGGTACAGACTGGCAAGTATGTTTGACATGAGGATGAAAATTAAATACTGGCCTCCCATCTTGGTTTTCCTGTCGTTTGCATGCAGCCAAACACTGTCTCATGCTGAGTATCAGGGAACACGCTGATATTTTCTGTATTCAAATATGTAGTGTGACATACAGAGCTAGCAAGGATCACTGAGCTGTTATGGGCAAGTGCACCCTCAGTTCCTTCATCAGTGCAGTGGGGAGGAGAGCAGCCCATGATGAAGAAGAGCTAAGCCACTTACCCTTCCCCAGCAGCATGAGGGCTAGGCTGACTAGGCAGAGGCTGAATGTACAGGTTGGGCTCCTGGGGCAGAGGCTGACAGAGAAGCTGAAGGCAGCTCAGCTGCATGCCTCATGTCTCCTTCCTGACACGCTGCTCTCTGGGATGTAGAGAGGATTTCATAGGCAAAGATTTTAACCATTCCATTCCCTAGAAACAGAGCACAAAATAAAATGTGTGACAGGCAGGTCTGTTGCCTTAAGTCCCTGCTCCTCTCTTCAGCTTCAGCCTCACTGTTTTAAGCCCTCTGTTTGCTTTCAGTTCAGGCTGGCAGTGAGTCTCCTCTGATACTCACTCCACCCATTTTATTGCACCTGCTTCAAAATATCAGCGTGTTCCCTGATACTGAGCATGAAATAGTGTTTGGCTGCATGCTAACGACAGGAAAACCAAGATGGGAGGCCGATATTTAATTTTCATCCTCATGTCAAACATACTTGCCAGTCAGTGTTCACATCCCCTTGCTCAGCATTCCCTTCTTTTCTCACCATTCTGCTGATGCCTTTGACACTTTTGGTAGCCTTTCAATTTCACTGTTTCCATAACTTCTTTTTCCATTACTTAGACCAATCCTCATATGGTTTTTGTATATTTCTTTCTATTGCATCTTCTTCCTTTTTCCTTCCTCCTCTTTTTCCCTTTCACTTCACCAGTCTTCATGGAAAATCTCTTAATTCCTCTTTCCTTCCTGCAGCAGATGTCAAGAACCTGAATGCACCAGGGGGCTTCCCTCGCTGGAGCTGGCTCCAGGAATTCAGAACCAATTCAGAAATGATTGGGTTGTGTAGCCTGCAATCAGATTTGTATGAAAGCTGTATAAAGTCTTTTCAAGGGCTTTCTCCTTTCATCCAGAAGCTTCTTGTAGAACCCTGGCCCTTGCCTGAGCTTCAGCTGCCCCTGTTCTGCAATCTTCTTGCAGGACCAGGGACCTGCATCAGGGTCTTGACTGGAGGTCCAGGGCTGTGACCACCCTGCTTGCTCTCAGTCTAGCCCCGTATGATTGTTCAGAGGCTGTGGGACTGTGCCCTTGGGCTGAGGGCCTCATCTGCTACCACCTGCCCCCAGCTCCCCTGCTCCTGTCCTCACTCGGCAGCCCCTTCCAGCCAGCCCTTTCTGGAATAACCCCAATAAGATCTTTGGATGCTGCATTTTGTTTCTTGTTTGTCTGGTGAACTGCTTGTAGTGAAAGCATTTCAGTCAACTGGAAACATTTGTTGGCTTGAACTGCATTCTTACAGAGCTGGCAGCTGTGAACATGTTGCTGTGTGCCGGCAGAGTACTTGAATGTTTGCTTGCACTGATGGTTATTTGGCTTTTTCTGCTTTTCACCAAAATGTATAATTCGACTTATTCCTGTGGTATTCCCTGCACTTTTGTGTGTGTATGGATAAAAGAATCAGAAGGGTCTGGCTGGCATGAAAGTGAAGCAGCCCAATAGGGAACTGCTGAATGGTTGAGTATAAGGGCTTTGTTTATACAGTAATGTAAGATGTTTGGGTGATGAATGAGACCAGAAAACTTTGCTATGGAGGAAACTAATGATGGATAGGAAAATCAATCCAGAGGTCAGAAGCAACTTAAAGGAAGCATTCACAGTCAAAACAGCAGTAGTGAAGATATAGGAAGAGATTTTGTTAGTCAGATTTTTTGCTAGGCACAAGAGTTCAAAATGTATGTGGAAGTTCAGTACTGTAGTAGAATTGGGCTGTAGACTTGAGGGCAAAAATGTGACCATAGAATCAGTTGAAGAGAATGGAAGAATATTTTTTCCACCAGTATTGCGGACTTTATAGGCATATTTATACTTTAGGTCATGCTAGTTTGAAAGCAGTAGCAATTTGAAGTAAATAATTCTGGAAGTGGGGGAGTGTATTTGGAGGGAAGTTCTGTGTGTTATCTGGGATGAAGTCTTTGTTACCGTTGCGACCAAAGCCCTAAGAGAACGTGAAAGTAGTGCTTCCTCCAGTTCTGTGTGTGTAGCTAGTTCCTGAAAGGCAAATGGCACCTTGAGTATCATCGGTCTCATAGACCTCCACAGAAGGAGGAGAAATGCTTCTTTCAAATAGAACATATAAACACACACAGAGTAGCATTTCCTCAGTACAAATGGGCTCTCTTAAATATTCGCTGTATGATGTGTATATGTATGTATACATAGTAGATGGTAGTCTATTATAATAATCATAGCAACATTCTGTAATATCAAGTATGATATCTTAAAAATACACTGATATTATAGAGCATAGTACATATAGTAGATTTGATATTTGTATGCCATTTTTATCATTCTAACAAATAATTCATTCAAAAAACAATAATTAAAGAAGACATTTTAATATTAATTAGTACCTTTGATATCTCAGAACACTAATTTAAATAGTAAAGCAGAACACACAGTTGTTTTATTTAGGAATATGTTTAGGTATTTGTAGTGAAGTGCTCTAAACAGGAACAAAATCATGTTTTCAGCTTAAAAAAAAATCTGAAAAAAGCTTTATCCCTGTACAACTCCTCAATAGGCATTGTGGGGCAGCAAAGATTCTATTCCTGAGTCCCCAGGTTCTGTTAGACAACTCTTGTTAGATTCCCAATCTGCTGAGCATTCTATGCCCTTCAGCACTGTTGATTGCTACAGTACTGAAAAGCCACAGTCATCAACAAGAGACCTCTGTGAACAAACAAAACAAGAAGTCTGTAGGTCTCCCAGTGAGAGTTACTCATAAGAAATCACGAGTGTAACATAAAAAGCAAAGACAGATGGAGAATTGCAAAGAAATGGTGAAAAAAATCAGCCACAAAGATAGGCAGTTGTCTCAGCTTTCCCAAGCAGCCTATATTCTGTCAATTTCTTTATAACTACCATAGCAAATGAAATTTAAGAAAGGATTTGAAGGAGGACAATGCAGTGACTTTGCAGATGTTGTAAAGAGTTCTTTCTAAGTATGAAGTGTAATGGGAGGAAGCACAGAAGTGCTTGACTGTAAAACCAAAAAGGGGCTAATGAGAAGTAACTTAAAGACTAATTGTAAGTTGTCTGTTGAGTAGTGAGGAAGGATAATAATGAGAGCACTTGATATACTAAGGAAGGGAATGGAGGAATGCATGGAGTAAAGTCACACAGTCGGAGTAATGCACCAGAAGAACAGCCTTTGCTACAGCACACAGTGCTTTGCCTGTCCAGGCCAGACAGAAAGATTTGAGACTAGGATAGTTTGCAGAAGGTTACTAATTAAGTGCATTTTAAAAGATGGTATGTAATCAATATTATGCAGAAGGATTCTGCAAGAGTTTATCTGTATTTGATGACATAAAAGATTGTCTGAGTTGAAGACAACACTCGGGCATGTGTCTTAAGTGGTGGTGATTGAGGAAGGATCTGTCAGGATGAGTTTGTGGAGGTGGGTCATGTATACCCTAATTTGGCAATGTTGAGCTTAGACTGATGCAGCTGATTTACAGTATCAGAAATATTGGCCAGTTTGAAAAGAATTTAGTAGTACTGAAATAATGGACTAGAGGCATAGCATCAAAAGAGGAGTTGGTAGCTGACATTGTGTTTACAGATTACAATTTTAAGAGCAAAGAAGACCAAAAAAAATCTGTACAAAACATAGAAGAAACTATGGAGTGGTTCCTCTGAAATACATCCAAAGCACCTGTTCCAGAGATCAGGATAAGACAGTGTCAAGGAAGGAAAAACTTCAAAAATAAAAACTTATGCCTCCTAACCATAAAAATCAGTTGACGTATCAAGGAGAATGAAGAATGAGCTCAGTCTCTGAGGTATATATAAGTACAAATGCTAGAGATTTTAAGTGTTGCTCCATTTGAATGCAAAAAGTAAAAGCCAGCAGCAAAGGAATGGAAGAACTTCATGCAATAGTATTAAACATCAAAGGACAGGAGGGAGAGGTAATGGACTTCAGAAGCAAATGAAGTTCAGGGAAAGATGAGGCCATTTTTGCTTTGTGAGAATGGGAGGGGAATTAAGGCAGATATTACAGGGAAATCAGATTCTGAAAGAAATCATGAAACTGTGGGAGACGGCTGTGTCTTTTAGGAAGATGGAACATACAGCACACCTGAGCAGAAGTATTTTCTGTGTTTCAGAGGTGAGACAGGGAAAGGAGGAGAAACAAAGGAACAAGAAATTGTGGTGCTGTTAGATTTCTGCTGGAGAGAGGTATGTAAAAAAGAAGTAGTGACAGTAGCGTTTGAGAGCTGGAGTCAAGGAGTTAGAGTCATTGTGGATGTGATAAATAGATGGCTGAATAAGAGTTACCTACCTAGGAAAAGTGAAGGAGGACAGAATTAATTTGTTGTGGAAGGGAATTAGTTTTATCTCTGTTCTGGAAGAGGAACAGAAGAGGAAGATGTTGATGATGAGCTAAGACTGGGGTTAGACCATAGTAAGTGATAATGGCAAAAGAATAAAATAAAGAGGTGTATGAAATGGGAATTCAAAGAACTAGTTACTGAAATAAAATGAAGAACTGTGAGATGGCTGCATGAAATGGCTTTATGTTCTTTTAAAAATGGGTACTGTGTTTGAAAGTACCTGACAGTCTGCCATATAGAGCATCTTAAACCTTCCAGACTCGTGAACACTTTCCCATTTCAAACTGGGCAGAAGCTTCCTACTTCTGGAGTTACTACTTTGAAAGAGTAGTGTGCTCTGAAGGCTGTGAGGGTAGGTGTAGTGAGCTGAAACTTCTGATTTCTACCGAGACATAATAAGAACATAATAATAACATCTGGTATGAAGTGTACAACCAGTGTAATAAAACAGAGAGACTAGGTGTTTCCACTACATTTTTTTTGAGAGTGGCAAGTCAGGGAACATTAAAAAAAAAAAAAAAAAGAAAAAAGTGAGGGAAATGCACATAGAAGGCTTAAGTCTATCTGCATGGATTGTCAGATTTCTCTGAGATGTGTGCTGAACAAAGTGACTCCATAGGTTGTACTTCAGTGTAATAAAATGCATCTCTATTTGTCCTTATATATGTTTCCTAGCATCAGAAACAAAGCACTGATTTACCCTGTTTTTAGATGTTATCCATCTGAATAGTAAAACTCTCTTTTTATCTTTGTATTTTTCTAAAGAAAGTGGCACCAATTTCTCTTCTTCTTGTCTTTGCCTCTTAGGAAGATGTCTGATAGAGGGAAGACATACTTACCTTTTATTTCCCAAGGCTTGTAGCCTTGCTTAGAGGAACCTGTATGAATTCAAAAATACCACTGCAAACATTGCAAAAGTTTGAAGAGATTTTTTTTCTTCATAAAAATACCTAAGAATGATTTATTACAAAGCAAATGATATACACGTGGAGATGTTTTACATTTCAAATAGGAATATAAATCACAGAACCGCAGAATGGCCAGGGTTGGAAGGGACATAGTGTAATGTGAAATTTACCTTTAGCTCTTTATAAGAGGAAAAAATACTGTTCCTTTTAAAATTGGTAATCAAAATCAGCACTCTGGACAGAACTGATATTTCACTGGTATCATGGAATTTACATTATGAGATCAGTTCTAAGCAATTACTCAAAACAGAGGTAGAGGAGGGAGAGTAGGAGATATCTAAATATATGTAATTGCCCAAAATTAATATATATCCTGCCCTGTGCCTGGGAAATAATTCTATTAATCTGCATGGAGGGGTAGATACAGTGCCAGATTTAGGTGTTTGAACTTAGTGTTCTGCATGTTGGTATGTGTATGGGATTTACATGTCCAATCATAGTCAGTAGAAATCTAGTCAATAACAGACAATAGAGATGTGAATGCTTCAACTTTCCCTTAAATGGACAGCAAGAGCTGGACAACCGAACAAATGTTAGAAATCTTCTGCCTGAGGATGGGGATGTTGCTTGCATCTAGCTCAGTAACCCAGTGTTGACTGGAGCACAGTCTCAACTTAGCAAAAAGTGGCAGGTAATCTCTGCAATGGTGAGTGCAGGTTGAGCTGATCTTCAGTGCTTTGTATGGGCTTGTTGTTTTGTTGTTTCTTGCTAGTAAATTTTTGACTTACCGTTGATTAGAGTAAGAGCAGAGTGAACTCATGGTGATTGTATGACCTGGGCATGAATCTCATCTCTCTGAGATTTCTTCTTATTGTAATCTGATTAATTAGCCAGGTAGGTTCAGAATATCATGTTTTATGGTATAGCTTGTAACTTCTAGTTTAATGCTTGTCAGAGATTGTTGTGACCCAGAACTCAGGATGTAGCAGTGGCTGAAGATGTTTTTGCTTCTGTCCTCGATTTATCACAAAGTAGAGATTAACTGTATTATAGCCCTTGTAGCTGTTGGGGAAAAAAAAGACATACCAGATTTCTCAGTGATTTCTTGTGACACCTTTGCCAACTCACTGAAGTATATGGATATACTTTAGCCTAAGCGAAAGCAGTAGATATTGACATACAGAAAGGCTATTGCTCTGCTGAAAGACTAACCAAGCCAAACTTCTTCCAGGTTTTCCTTTGAGAAAGCTTCTATTTATTCTGGTTTCCAGATATTACACAAAATCCTTCTATTCCAGGCAGTTTCCTGTGTAACCACCTGAGAGGACTTTGAGAGCATACAATTGCAGTAGAAGAGGTAGTTTAGCCCAACTTCATGTTTTCATGAATTTGTATGGTGTCCATATTGATACTACTGTTCTATCAAGATTTTTTGGTTTAGCCAGTTGTATCCTATTCAGTCCCAGCAAGAGGTAATTATTGTAGGTCTTAGTGACCTGCAGTATAGCGGAGGGTTGTTAGTTAGGGTATTATGGTTAGGTCATGGTTGGACTCGATGACTTTTAAGGTCTTTTCCAACCTGAGTGATTCTATGATTCTATGACCTCTTGAATTTCTTTTCAAACAAACATCAGTAGGAATTATTTTTGTGGTGATTATATATTTTAGTATTAAAAGATCAGATCCATCCGATCTCCATCAAAACTAAGTACATTCCGGATATTTGGGGAAACTGCGAATTTGTTTGGTACAAACTCAGGTGACTGTGCTGTTTGTCAGCACCAGTCTGACTATGAAGATTCCTATTATTTTACTGTTAGATATTATTTTGGAGCTTCACTTCAGCCCTGGCTCTAGCATTTTGCTTGTGTCTGTCTTCCCTATCTCATCTTTTTCTTCTGGAACGTGTCATTTTTTTTCTGTGTGTGCAGGGAGAGGCTTATGGGAGTTGAAGGGTGGGGTTGCCAGAAGGTGGCTGGAGACAGCAGTGGAGACAGAGCTGGGGATCTGTTGATGAGGTTTCTTTAAATGCTGAGGGTGCAAGAAAAGGGAAAGGATGGAAGATATTCAGATCTGTGGGAAGAATCAGAAACTTTGGGACTTCTGTGATTTCAATTAGTATCTTGGATACAAATAATGTGAATTATGCTAGACAAAAATGATGCATATGTGCATCTCTTGGATTTAGTATAATAGATGTGTTACAATAAAAGGATTCAGTGATAGTGATTTAATCCCCTGGCACAAACAGACAGGTGTATATGGGTCAAAGGCTGCATCACGAGTAGAATGATTTTATATTTTCTCTTTGGTTTTGGAGATTCAGTGTGCTTTAAACGTGGAGTTAGGAAATCGTAGTTGTTTCTCATGCTGAGTGGAGTTTAAAGGAAAAACAAGCTGTAGGGAATACAGACTTGAAATAAAAGTCTCAGATAATGCAGGATTTTTCAAAAGTCAAAGAAATGTAGAGTCCAGATTAAACACTGCAATATGTAAATGCCATGCCACGTATGTTGTAGCCGTGCTTGAGTGCTGCAGGGGTGGCAGCCCGTGTCTGCATCCCATTTTGGATGGAATATTGTTTGTTGCAGTAAGCCAATTGCCTAGCCCAACTGTTTCTGTGAGGAGCTGATCAATATCCCATTACTGGATGTAACAGTTGCTGCAGGAAACGCACAGAAGATTTTAATGCATGAATTATGCATGCTGTGCTCATTCTTTAGTCTCAGAGCAGAGTGGCAGAGATTGTAAAGATGACTGGGATAGTTTCTTGCATAAAGTGACTGCAGCGAAATGTTTCATATTTTCATGCACACAGGCAGCATTGAGTGGGACGGCCTATTTACGAAGATATAAATCCCCGAGCTTACAGCACAGAATGCTTGATTTGAAAGCATTGCAGTCATGCACAGAGCCAGTTTTCCTGCTGCCTAACCTGCTTTCTGCTGGAGGTTGGCTGAGGGATGCTAACGGCTGTGCTTTGCTCTGAGGTCACAGCTTGAAGCTTCTTTTTTTTTTTTTTTTTAATTTGCTTTCTGCCGCAGGAGAGGATCTGTGAAGTTTGGTGCAACCATTCTTGTATTTTTTCGAAGGTACAAACTTGGGATAGTTATTATGAACAAAAGGACAAGAAGGAATTCACCACCGAAGGTAAAACGGGGTATTTTTCCTTTGTAGCTCTGAGTGCAGGAGAGGGAATATGCCGAGGCGGGATTATGATGATGCAGTGTGGTTACATTGACTCAGATGTCTGTTCTGGAATGCAGCGTCAGGATTCTTGGGGGGGGATATGGCTGCATGGATTCTGCCACAGTGCGTGTTGGAGAATGGTTGTTTAAATAGTGCCGAGAATAAATACTGTTCTACTTTCTGTATCCTGCAGTTTGCTCAAGAATGTGCATTTCTGATCAGCTTTTATCTGCTGTAGATTATTGCATTGTAGGGAGGGGCAGGACAGTCACCAAGCTTAATCAATACAATAACATGATCTATGTCATTACACTGTCATTATTCAGTTAGTTCTAATTTCATTGACTTTTATTCCTCTACTTGTAAATTCTCTGTAACATCTGCAGACTACCGTGAAACGCTGTCAGGCAAACAAGGTCCCAGCATCTATTGCCTGCCTGTCCTGTAAATAACTGTGATCAGACTGTTTCAGACTGTTTTTGGATAAAAGACTGAGCTGTCGTACAGGGAAGGGAAAATCCTGTCCTTATTGTCCTTCAGAAAAATAGGTACTGTGGTTTTACAAAGGCAGCTATTTCTAATTATGTCATTCACCAGAGGGGAAAAAAAAAAGAAAAAAAAAAGAGAAAGATTTTAAAAGCATTTATGTTATTTTTATTTTCACCTTTGACAGTTCGGGGTATGTTCAAGCAAATTGTTGTCTAACCAATGTAGGGTAGCATTAACGATACCGGCTTTTAAAAGGAGAGCAGTTAAATTACATAATTTTTGCTTATTAATAATTTAACAAAATGAATGCTTAAAGCCTTATACATCATTAGAATTTTGTGTATAAGGCATTTTTCATATTTTAGAAAACGTTTTGGAAAATACAATAGGAGTACTTTATATTCAATGTTCAGCAACTTGAAGATATTACCATGTTTTAAAATAGATATATTGTCACAGAACATTGAGAAATAGCTAGTTTAATAAATCTGAAAGCTGTTTGCTGTGTGATCTGGATTAGTAAGGTGCTGCCAGTCAGCATTACAGATGGTCACAACAGCAATGCCATGTGCTACCCTTTCTTTCATAGATGCCTTTTTTTCCTTGAATTTTCACTGTTATCTGACATTTGCATTTTATAGCACCGGATGCTCCAGTTATGATGCCAGTCCTTACAGCATGTTGTATTGAAACACATGAAGACCCCTGCCTCAATGAACAGTGTGTGTTTGGCTATTAATTACCTGGTAAAGGACCGTAAGGAATGTATGAGGAACTGAATAATCAGCTGGAAAAATGCTGTACTGGAAATCAGCCAGTGCTAATATTGCCCATTTCAGACAATAGAATGTGAATATTGCTTACTCACGTTACCCTAAAAAGCCATCAAATAGTCATCAGATCAGGGCGGTGTTTCTGAACCCTTCTGTGTGGAAATGCCTGCGGTGTTGGGCAGCGCCCAGGTTAGGTTCCCTGCTGCTTCTGCAAGCTGTACCTTGCCTGCTTGCACGGGGCTGTGTCATCGCATCCTTCCTGAGCTGGAAAAAGCTGTCAGAGGGGTGAGGGATGTGTTCAGCCCTTGTCTCCTGAAGGCTTCCTGGATGCTGAGTCACAAGTGGGCCAGAGAGATGCTGCCAGCCCAGAAGCAGGCATTTCAGCTGTGGCAGCCAGGAAGGCACACACATTTATTCAGGAGCATTTATTTAGGGCAAAGAGAGAAGGGGAAGTGTTAGAAATCCTCATTGGCAAGCACCGCATCTTGAGCATGGTGAGTGCAAACGTTGCTGGGCATGCGAGCTCAAGGCTGGAAGTCCTGAGGGCATAGCAGGGATAGGAGTGAAAAGCTCACATCGCAGTAGCAAGGAGGATACATCTGTTAGCAGCCACTTGCAGATGTGCCAGTCATCCTGCACTCGTCTGCAGGGTTGATTATATCTACTCCATCTCTGCCATTTAGTGTCACCTGAAATGCAGAATTTGCAGATAAAGCAGATTTTCAACAAAGAAAATAGGTATAAGAAGACAATAACTGACAGGAGGAAAAAGACTTCTTAAAATCCTCTCGTGGTTAAGGAGGGAGTATCTAATTGTATCACAGTAACTAAGGAAAACAGTAGGGACTGTTTTTGCAGAGGATGACTTATATAAACAGAGAAGGATTGCACATTTGCATACTGAGTTCAGAGCAGAGATGGCTTACTGAAATATGGCTCTGCTGCTTCAGTGCTTCATCAGTTTTTCCAGATAACAGGATAAACCTGTTACTTATGTTCTTTGACTATCGTATTTAAAAGCTACTACAGTCAGTCACGGCAATGACTCTGAATGACTCTTTCCCCACTGAAACACCTACTTACATTATCTGTGTTTTAAAAGAAAACATTTATTATTAAATGGTAAAGAAGTGAGAATACAGATTTTCTGTAAGAGATAATGACTAGGATTTGCCAAGGCATTTGAGGCAGATCGTCAGGGTTCACTGAAATTTGCTGGGGACTGTGATATTAAATCCCTTCAGCTGAGATTTTTGGAAAAGTATAAAAATATTTTAGTGACTACAGAGAAAACAGCTTGAAGAAGAAGGAAGGAAAACAAAAGCAGGCCAGTAACTCTTTGCTGTTAATGTAAGCAATTAGAGGAAGATCTATTTTTTTTTTTTCATTCTTTTCCCCTAGTTCCTCAGGTTACCATGTAATTATATCCTAAAAGATATTCAGAAGCAACTTAGGGTGTTATACAGAGAAAAGGGTTAAGAGAAGATCTTCGTAAAGGATGTTGTTGGAAAAGTACAGTTTAATGGAAGCAGGATTCTCCTTCATTAACCTTTTGGAATATTCTGTGTCTCATTATAATGTCAAAGATTGAGTAACAGAACATGGTTTTCTCAAGTCCTGACTTTGCATATTTTAACTAATATAGACCTAATTCTGGGAATTTGTCTTGTTACAATTACATCTGCAGTCAGAGAATTGATGCCTGCTTCAGAGCTTATTGATTTTGTTCTCCCTCTGGGCTACAGAGCAGCCCCATTCAGTACAGTTAATAACTGGAGGGGTGACTACTTACAAAAATCAGAAGCTTCAAGTGCTGATGCTTAGCCAACGTGTGAACCCTAATGAACGCTAATCAGTTCTCAGTTCCAGCTGTAGTGAAGTGGCATTGACACACTTTTTAGTTATGCCTCTGTGAGAAATAAATGAAAGAATTGTTGTCTGGATTGTGTTGCTTTTCATTTGTTCTAGGAGAGTCAAAGCAGGAGAGAAGGATCTGGTAAAATTGTCATGCATTAGTAAGTGATCATGCAGTAAGAATTGTTCCAAAAAATAGTAGTAAAGTCATACATTAGCAATTAAAAAATATCTTCCCTATCAGGAGAATGCATGTAAGGTGTTAATTAACATGGAATTAGTGCTTTTTTCCTATTGGACTGGTGTTATATACACTCCTTAATTTTTTTTTTTTGCATTTCCTACTTTGTTAGGAAAGAGGTCACTGAGAATAATCAGATTGCTTATGATTGAATTACATATTCAGAGACTTAAAAATTGGAAATTCCTTAGAATTATTTTAAGTGAATAACTATGTATGTGTCATTAGTACTTATAAACTGAAAAGTACATCTGTATATGCGCACATATATATGTATGTCTACATGCCTCTGGTACCTGCTTATCAATAGATCTGCTGTTCTTTTATCTCTCTTTTTTCAGCTGTTTTCTAGGAAGAGCTACTTTTTAAAATTCTGTTATTTCCCAATACATAAAATGGAAGGGATGACTGAATTGAGTTCTGCTAAATATCACCCATTGATTGCCCTGAAAACTCACGTGCTTTGGTTGAGAAGCAAGAGAACTGAAACTGTGTTCTCCCATTTGCCAAAGACATTAATCTGAGTAGAGTTATATTTCACTGTGTTGGAAACAAGCTCTTTAATCTCAGTATCCTGAAACAAGCTCTTTAATCTCTTAGGAGAAACTGCTAAGAAGAGCTAATGTGGTAGTATTTCAACAGGTGACAGTGTTTTTACTATTTAAAAAAAAAGCGTTGACAGACTAAAGATTACTTTATAAAAACGATTATTCACCTGCCTTTAGAGATGGAAGGTATAAGTTCATTGATTACTGTAGGTCACTGGAGCTGCACAGAGTTTTTCAACCTAACTTTTTTAACTACATCTTTTTTAGCTTAAAAATTGGTTTAGTGCCTCAAAATGTTGATTTGGAAAAGATACTCCTTGTGCCTCCAACAGCAGCCATACATGTTAACTGGTGCTACAACATGGCAGGCATTAAAATAGGCATAGCAAAATCTGTTCCTCCAGGTTTAGTGCTTATGGAAGATAGAGTACGTTAACAGAATCACAAAGAAATTTGCAGACCTTTCAATACAGAGGGCCCAAACACAGGCTTTTCCTTGGGGTGTGAAAATCCTAACTGACCACAACATACTTTCCTCTTTGAGCTAGCAGCTCATTTTCTATCCCAAGATCTTCTTCAAAGAGGAAAGGGATGATGATCTTATACATTAGCTAAAAGGCTGTTCCCCTTGCACCCCATTGCAGGATGAAATGATCCTTGAGCTATTTGTTTGTTTCCTAATGGAAACACTAAGCAATCTCAAAACATCTTGCTAATGCTCTTGACATCAGATGAATATCATTAGCTGACATTTTTGTGTCATAAGACTGCATTCTAGTTGTTCTTGACTGGAAACTGGTACAGAAATGAAATATAAAATTTGATTGAATTAACCAATAAAAATGAAGAATTGTATTATTAAGTGTACATATCTAGTTGAAGTGATGATGGTGATGATGATTACTTTGACAGCCCAGCATTGCTTTGGGGAAATGTAGGCCGTATTTCTTTATAGGAAAGCACTGAAATCTCTGTAACTGAGACTGGTTAAGTGAGTAGACCAGCAAAATAATGAGCTTGTGGTTAGAGACAGACCATCATCAAAAAGTGCTTTACAGATTTGAGCAACTTATATCTGACCAGTGCCAAATTATATATCTGACCAGTGCTAAGCTCTGAAAGGGAGGTTCAGCTGCTTTTAGGGACCAAAGTATGTCATCTTTTGTATTGAGCTGGATCCAAACTCTTCCTGAACATGCTCTTGATATAAGTTTCTGTATTTCAAAGGCTGGGCTCTTTTGAAATTGTTCTTGGTGGGTGACAAGGATTTCGTAGCCACAGGGAATGACTGCATAGCAATTACAAATCTGGCCAGTCTTTGTCCTCCTGGGATAGAGTGTGCTGTCCCCTTTGTGTCTTTGATGGGAAAACATCAGAGATGGGCATGAAGAGAAGTCTCACTGAAAGCTGAAATTTAGCAGGACAACAGCCAGGGGATGTGACTGGCAGAACTGCCAAAGGGGAGAGAGGTATCAGTGGTGTTGCTTCTTATTTTTACTTTTCTTACTTCCTTGAGGAAACTTGTTTCTTATAGTGACTCAAGCTGAGGCCTTTCTGCTGTATTTATGCACAATTTAAAGGAATGAAATGAACAGAAATTTCCATCGACATTGTTTCTGCAGTGACTTTCAGTGGGATAGAAGAGGAGTGTATGGGATGGAGAAGGAAAAACATTGAGAAGAAAATTAAGAGCTTCTCCAGACTCCATAGGATCCTGGCAGAGTATGGTCTGTTTGGAGTGTCTGGAGGACTATTTACTTTGAAATAGGGCTTGGAGCTTTCATAAGGAGCCTTTTCATCTTGAAATATAGTGAGGCCCATTTATTCCTAACTTTGCCATCTTCTCATAATAACATATGATCCCAAATGAGGAGTAGAACAACTTACTGATAGTAGTGACTAGGATCTGATGCTGCTGATAAATATTTGGTTATGTAGAATCATATTTATATAAATTGTGATTTGACTAGGCAGCCTAAGCAATCATACCATGTATGATTATTAAATCTCACATGAACCATTAGCTTCAAAGAGAAGTTCAATATGAATAGATATAATACCACAGAAATGTAAACTCCTCTGCTTCCCTGTACATGAGTTCATGGGACTCATAATAAACTGTCACTGGCAGCCTCAAGCCAACCAGTTGTTTGATTCTTCCCATAGCTATGATTTCAGATAATCCAGCAACCACATTGTCAGTAGAATCCTTTAGCCGTGCATGGGAGCTGTACCTGAACTGTTCATGAAGTTCTTGAGCTGTGCTTAATTCATATAGGCTAGTACTGCCAACACTGTAGTTGCTAATGTCTTTTCTTACCTGCTGTAATGCCACACGTTGAGAATTATGTAGGGTTTCTCTTGGACAACAAGAATTTCTGATGTTCACCTGCATAAATAAATGCTTTTTAAATTTTTGGGACCCAAAGAAATCCCCCTGCTACCTTTTTAAACCTTCTCTTCTTTTTTAAATCTCCTCAGTCAATACATGGCAAAATAAGGAGGAGGACAAATGATCTGATCCTGTGAGTCATTACTGGATTCATTAAAGAAGTGCATAAGTTTTTCTTTTTCTGACATTTGCTCATTGTTGGCAGTGTCACAGAGTTGTGCCCACACATAACTTGGTCCAAATTTGTGTTTCAGATTCCTGAGTATTTTTTTTACCACGTAAAAGCTCGAAGTTCTGATTGTTAAAGTTGTGATGGTAATGTAGCATTGATTTATGGATTTGTTTGTAGAATTACTTCTGTAATTTTTCTCACTGCTGGTTTCATACTCAAGCTTGAAGCAGTGAAAGCTGTGCTGGAAAACAGGTTATATTGTTTTGTTACTGTTTCAGAATAAACTAATACTTTTGCTGACTAGTTATAAATACTTCATCTTTTGCCAAAAAATGTATGCTACAATGGAAATAAAGTTGGTCTATTACTTAGCTTTTAGAGCTTCAGATTTAGAGCAAAACCAGTTTATTTCCTACCTGTTCCTTTACCCATTTGGAAGGATGCAATTGAAAAGTACCTGAAGAAGGAAGGGGATATAAATGCTGCTAGTGTTAGAGAAATGCTTATTAGTTATTGCTTATCTTTGTGCCTAAATATACTAGGCCACCTTTGAACAAGGTATTTATGCAAGCAAAGAGTGTGTGAACTCCCTTGATGGTATTTCTTCCCCCTAACTCACTTAAGCAATTAGTGCTTTTC
This sequence comes from Perdix hodgsoniae, assembly GCA_035772895.1. Classification (NCBI taxonomy): domain Eukaryota; kingdom Metazoa; phylum Chordata; class Aves; order Galliformes; family Phasianidae; genus Perdix; species Perdix hodgsoniae. The sequence goes on from JAPSGF010000074.1 coordinate 660,379, forward strand.
AGCAGGGTATTTGTGGGTCTGGTTCCATTTAACTGGCTGAGGCATCTCTCCATCCTAATGTGGGAATGGAAATCTGCTTCAGCAAAGCTAAGTTTCCAGGAAAAAAAAGGATGTGTCTGCTCTTTTCTTCTTCCTTCTTTCCTTATTTTTCCATCTCGAGTTCCAGTCAGCCCAAGAACCATCTCTTGTCCAGGAGCCTGTAAGCTCGTCTCCTAAAACATTAGGAGGGGCATGGAAGAGAAGGAAATCTACACAAAAGCTTTCCATATATCTTTCTTTAAATATCAGAGGTGCTGCAAGAGTTTCTGGCTTTAAATGTCCTGTCATACTTGAAACATACCAGGTAGCTGGAAAGCAACCTGGCTCCCTCTGTTCTCTGCCTTCCTGTCTGAGGGGTGAAACAGTCTTGCTTCAATTCAGCATCCAAACACCCCATGGTATCAGTACTGGGTTCTTTCACTCCCAGAAATGTCAACACTTGAGCTTTGGAGCTCTTGTTAGGTGGCTTCAACGCTGCAGTAAGAGCATTCCTCCTTGCTTGCAGAATTGCCCTGAAATCTACATGTAGGTTTCCCACAATATAACTTAGACTTAGCTAATTGATACCTTGATAAATCATATTTGGCACTGTCTTGTTTATTTTTTTGTCATGATTTTGGTGGTAAGGAGTGTGGAAAAATGCAGAAAGATAAATTTAGCATTCAGTCTATTTTTGTCCTCCCAAGGATTTTCTCATCTACTATGTAGAATTGTAGTTTATTGATGAATTCTCTAACTGTAAGATAACAGGTTTTCATCCTGATGGGAAAGTTAGTCAATTGTCAATATTTACACCCCTTCAAAGGATAATACTGTGTAATGTTGTCAATAATGGCAGGACTGTGACACCTCAGAGCAACCTGCTAAAAAACATGTGTCTGTAATCTGATGGCACTGGCACAAGTGGCTTCAACTCAGAACACAGCTTCATAACATGGAGATAAGCTAATTTATGAGGAAGCACATGTGAGGGAAATTTTTCCATGAAGGCTTAAATTTATTTTCATGAGCATATGAAAGCAAGAGAATACAGAAGTTTTCTTTTTTTTGGAAATGCTCCCTTACTAGATATTTCTGTCTGCCAAGTAGAGAGTTCTTCCAGGTGCTGGACTTGCCCTGCTTCTCATAGCAGGTTGTATGCTAGACCTGCCGAGGTGGGGGCAGGATCTTCCTCAAAAACTGCAGCTTACCATGGAATGCAAGACACTGATTTCAGCTGTTCTTTGATAAGTCTTCCAGATTTGTTTCCCATCTAGAAGCAATAGAGCATTCCCATTTGTACCTTTTACCAAAGGAAAAAGAGACATAATGTTAGTATTAGTGGATATTTGGTGTTCTGGAGTGGGTGCATTGGCTGGATGACTGTTTCTGGCCCTCGTGCACTGTAGCACTTTCCTCCTGAGTTTTCCCCATATAAAGCATTCATTCTGCTTTTAGAATGTTTCAGTGGCCATCTGCTTACATACAGCAAGCACCAAAAAGAAATATATGCTTGATTCATTGTGTATCATTTTCTGCATTTGTATCTAGCCTGATTAGTTCTCTGGTAATGCTGAAAAAAGAAAGCCTGATGTGACATTGCAGGAAATAGAAAACTGGAAGAATTTTCTTGTGAAATCTGTTATCCAGACTCTTAAAACTCAGCGTAGATGTAAAGTGTCTCTAGCTTTGGAAAGAGATGTTTTAGTGGAGTGAGGATAAAGATATAATAGAGCTCTGTAAAGCTAAGAAGGGCATACAGAAGGTGAATTGGGATGACAGCTCACCATTTCCTATAGAGATTTCATTTGAAGCTCCCTTATTCTTTAGCGAGAAAAGATTCAGAGTAAAAGAACATAATGAATGGTTAAACTGCTGGTCTTATTGCTGCTGGATGTATAAGTGCAAAATGTTCTCACATGGGCGGAAAAAAGCGATGGGATGAATTCATAGAAGAGCAAACCATCAAAAGCAGAAAGATATTATCCCTGATAGAGGAAATCCCCAGAATCCAAATTTGTCGAAGGAAAGGATTTTCTGTGGAAAGAGTAGGGTTGTAACATCCTGTTCTCCTTCCCTTGGGCAGTGCCAAGAGGCAGGGCTGCCAGAGGAGATGAGAGGCACCATGGTCTTAGCCTGCATCTTTTCATTCTCAGATTTCAGTGGGCAGGTTGTGCCAGCTGTGTGACAGACAGCTAAGAAGCTGTTATGTGCAGTAGTGAAGGCTCTGGACACTCCAGATGTCCATATGCAGCTCAACACAGGCTGCCGGGTCTCTGCCAGACCCGTCAGGATTTTCTGGGTTATGCCATAAGCCAAGACTGCAATCCTAGAGGTTTCTATTGCTGACCATGGCAATGGCTCCTTCTTCAGAGGAATCATACCTTCTGTTACTAATCCTATAGCATTGAATATTCATCTTTTTGTTGGACGCACTGTTTGGTATAATCTTATAGATTTTTAAATAATTTTAATAACTTAAGTATTTTAGATGTATGTGTGTTTTAAGAAGGTCAGGTGAAATAAACCAATACAAATTGGTACAGACATACACACATGCACATGGAAATATAATATTTATACATACTCAAGGGAACCTAAAAAAGCTTTATCAAGCATAGCATGCTAAGGAGATGGAAACTCCCCTTCCTTCCCCCCACTCTGTCAAACATCTGCTACTATGTTCTCCACTTGGGACACGTTTAAAAATAAAAAAGACTACATTAATTTTCACCTGAACTGCAATCCATAATGAGCTAACACATTAAAGGAGGAGTAGTTGTCAGATAGTTGGTACCATCTGGCATAAAATATAAACCTTTAACGTGTTCTTTGTGTGAGAAACAGCAATAACAACCAGAAAATCCACTGATGTCTTGATAGCTGTCCAGACCATGAAGATTTTTTTTTTAATGACTTTTTGTTGAGAAAAAAAAAAAAATCCATTATTTTACAGAAACTGGTCAGGTACCTGTGTGAGGAGCCAGCACTGCCATGTCAGGTGTGATAACTGGAATGAAAGCAGATCCAGTGCAGTCATAGAGTGACATAATGGAAGGGCATAAGGAAACTGTGGTGAACTGTGCCTAGTCAAGCATCCTGCCTTGAACAGGGTCTCACAACAAATGCTTCCCCTGCTTTACCTTCCAAGCTACCAGCCTTCAGCTGTGTACTGATGTCCTGCCATGGAGCCAGCTGATACATGTTTAAGAGCCAGTAATTAACCTGTCCACCAGGAATTTCTCTCATCTCTTTTTGAAATGTTTTATCTCTTCAAATGCTCGTAAAAATGTTTTTCTGGCACTCATCTCTGTGCTTGTAATTTGTTCTCTTTTTCAGCCTGATGGGAGTATAGGCAATCATGTCAAAACTTACTCAAGTAGGGAAGGTGTTAGGATAAAAGAATTTATAAACTAAAATATGTGCTTCCACAGAGAAACTTCTTTCTCTTAACTACCACTGTGTATTTTAGATGCTGTAATGTGTTTCCTCTTTGTTCCCCGCTGTGAAGATGAATGCTGTGCCTCAGTAGTTTTCAAGGTGACTCTTAAGAGCTCTTCCCTTTTTATTGTATCTCTGCTGCAACTGCAGGTGACTTTGTTTTCCTTCTTTTGGTGTGCATCTTGTCATGAATTATAGAATTCCTTATGCTGCCAGCTATTTATAATAGAGGCCAGAAAAAATAAGAAAAATAAATGTATGTTATACGTTTCTGTACTTGCCATGTTTATTCCTTCTTAGCCTGATAAAAGTGTATACAAAGAAGGCCTATACAGATGTTTCTATTCTGCAATAATAACTCATTTCTTGAGCTGTGTTATTGTGGAATGTTTGCTGTGTAGGTAAGGTGGGATGCAGAAACATGATGCTGTGTTCTTCCTTCTGCCATGGTCCTTTTCACGACCTTGGAAAAAACAGTACCGACTGTTGTAATTTCTATCTGTAGTTTCCCTTTCCTTAGCCTGATTTTTGCGTACATCCAAACCTTTCACTTCTGTTAAATGAATTTCCAGGCAGAGCATCTGATGGAGCAGTTGCCTGGACTAATTAATACCAGTGGTACTCGAACAACCAGCAAAATGAGGTTACAGGATGTTACCACCTGTGAAACTAGACACACTGCTAATCCAGTTGCCTGCTGCTGCAAACTACATTATTTGCCTTAGCTGCCATGTGGCTGTGGAGACTAGCAATGTCGTGTGGAGTAAGTACAATGAAAGAGCTTTGCAAGGCCAAATCAAAAAGGCAAAGGATCTTATTCTATCTGAGTTTATTGTGTTTATTGTGGGAATAACAGTGCTGCTACCTTCCTCCCATGTTTGTCTTTTTTTGTTTTTTTTAAATAAATTCCTTGAGAACATTATTCTATTTTTTGTAAGCAGCAGCTTTTGAGCCTTGGTTAAGAGCTCAGTGAAGATGAGATGATAACAGTGTCCATGCCTGTAATGACTTTCTTCAGCACTGGAAGATGTCAGAAATGTGTCTGTGGATATTCTGTGTGTCTTTGTCACTGTTTCTGGCTGCACAGACCTCAGCTGGCAATGACAGCAGATAAGCCACTCACTGTACCTAATTATTTAGAGAGATTTCTGCAGTGATGTCTGTGCTGGAACATACCTGATGGAATATATAAACCCCACGTTCAAGTGCAGTGTGGGAAACGAAAGGTAAAGGAACGAGTTAAAGGCATTGCAGAATAAGGAAAGAAGTGATTTCTTTGTGCAACATAGCGTGACAAAGTTTTTTAGGCAGAATTGAAAGCTTGAAAGTTAGGATAGAATTTTAAAGTTTAGACATGAACTGGTTTTCTGTTTTCTCTTAAGTGATTAGCTATTACTTTGGAAAAAAAAAAATTATATATATATATATACTGAATCTGTTGATTTCCACCCAGTAGCCACAGGCCAGTATTACAGCTTGCAGACTTCTTGAGATGTGCTGTGTAGTTACAGCTGGCTGCTAGATGTGTCCAGTGATCAGTTCAGTGAGTGAGTCGGGGAACATGAGCAGAGTCAGAAACCATTAGAGACTCTGAAATGTGATGGGATTAAAGTCTTGTTTGTTCATTCTCTTTACGTGTGATAAACCTTTGTATACTTTTCGAGTGGTCAAAACTACAATTCACCTTCACATTATTTTTTTTTATTCATGTTCCCTTGAAAATTAACTTGAAATTCTGAATAACAATTTGATTAGAGTAGTAGTTTCTAATAAGGAAAAATGGCATAAAAGTAGAATTTTTTGAATTGCTTCCTTTGTCAGTTCAGGAATGTTTCAAATTTAATGACAGTTTGTTTTTCTCTTTTTGAATGATTAACCATTTCTAGCAATCACCCCTGTTCCCATCAAGTGCTTGTGCACATTTCATCTGGTTGCCTTTTATTGCGTGCTCAGGACTCTTCAATTATTTTTTTACTGCCACTGCACATTAAATCAGAGACGTCAAAATGTGACATGCTAGACACCAGCTCAGGTCTTTCCTTCTGCTTCTTCTCTCAGATATAATAAGGTTGCCCCCAGATATGCCCATTGCCACAGTGGTACACATAGGCAGGATATATACAGGTTTAATATACTCCTATACTGTTTTCACTGCAGTGTGCTACACCACAACAAGTTTGGTGACTGAGATTTCCTTTAAGTCCTTTCCCTGTCCTTTTTCCCCTGTCTGTTTATAGGCACATTGGAGCCTCCTGGGGAATTTATTACAGAGAAAAAAATCTTTAAAGATTTCTGTTAAGAAAAGTTGTAAAACTTTCATTCCCACTTTTATTGTCCAGATCAGAAGTAACTCACTTGAAGTCTCTAGAGTTTTATCAATGTAAGACTAGCATCTCTTCTTGCCTTTGCAGCTCATTCTCACAGGTCTTGGGCCTTGTGGGGTCATTTACTCTGAAGGATAAGCAGGGACCAGACTGACTTTTGCCCATTACTCTCCTGGTACAAGATTGATCTGAGAGCTGTGGTGAAATGTTCAATGGTAATCTCAGATCAATAAAGTATCTTCAAGGTGCTAATGTCAGATAGAACATTTGTCAGATCTAATCTGAATGGATGTCAGTAAATCATCTCATAGGACTGTTAAGCTATTTTGTTTGTTGAGCTTACTGGGTGTCTCATGGCTTTGAAATCTTACCAAGCACATTTAGTGATGAATGAGCCAAAACCTGAAGGCTCTGGTGGAGCCCTCTATGCAATATTTTGCTTTGTTGCAGTTCCGGGTCTCAGCACAGAATACCAGAAAGTGGCCTCTAGTGCCTGTGCTGGAGAAGAGTTAAAATCCCATGTGTGACAGATTCCTCCAGAGGCTGTAAAGTCTAGGTTAGTCTTAAAGTCTTCTCTGTTTCATTCCTACAGAACTGAGCAGGCTAGTCCATCTTTTGCACCAAAACCTCAACCAAGACAGCACTGTCCTGTTTTTCCACTTCAGTTAGCACACCTCAACCTTCTGAACATTTCTGTCCAGGGCTAGCTCAGTGATATTGTTTCCCAGTCCTTGGCTTTCACAACTACCACTGTAATTCATGCACGAAACTTAAAGAAATCATCCTTTGATTGATCCCTTTGTTTTGTGATGCTAAGCAGCTTCTTCTAAAACTCCAAGTTTTGTTGCACAGCCTTCTTAAGAGAAAACAGTTCCAGATTTATATAGAATTAACTCAGCTCTGGTAGCCTCATAAGCTGGACAAGCATAAAATGAGTGGGGACAGAAAATTAGTCAATAGGAAACATCTTGTTTGTTCTTCTATGGGATGCAGAATCAACATCATCTTAGTGTCATGGCAGTGCAATTGGCATGACTCTTAAGTAAGATACCTCAGGTTATCAGGATTGCTGGCATGACCAGACCATGGCAAAATACATCATGTTGTGACTGCAGAGGCAACTGTCATATTTGGTACAAGGACTTGAATTCTGAAAAAAACAAAATAAATAATTTTTATTCATTTTCAACTTTCAGCTATTTGTTATTAGAATTTACATAAAATAAGAGATTAGGAATACAGAGACGAAATGATTCAGTTTTGTATTTTCTTAAGTTAGAGAAGTATCTGAACTGTGAGAACTGGAAGAGCTTTCAGGGGAAGACTTTGAGGAATAAACTGCAGGGCATAGATGAAACTTACTCTGCATTTCAGTTTCTAAAATAACTTAGGGAAAAGAATAAGAATGAAATTTAATGCTTTCTTACATGTGTTTATTTTTAAAGAATTTCATTTTTGATGATAGTTCTAGAAACCTTACATTTCTGGAGTCAAAAAAGGCTTTTATGTGGTAAATTGTATGCCTAAGTAAGCATGAGTAGAAATGTACATTTATGATAGAGAAGCAATCTACTATACTAATCAGTCTTCAAATAATGAATAACCATTGAATCAGAATTGCATAACAGGAGATCTCTATTTTAAATTTTTATAGTCTTCTAGGGTTGTTTTTCTGAAGTGTGTTTATTTTAATTTGTATTCATTTTCTATATTCGTTTTTAATGAACCATTCTCAGATTTATTTGACTTTTTAAAAGAAACTTCAAGAACTATAAAATTCTCTGGAGATACAGGAATGCAGTCATTAGGGACTGACTTATTTTAATGTCTTACGCAAACTGGAGCAGTGTGTAGAAGTGTTTTTTAACTACATCAACTAAATTCAGGGGCCACACTGAAAAAGCAAAATCCAAAACCTTTGTTGTATTTTAATTCATGAGTAAAAAAAGTTTTAAAAAACCTTAATGATGATTTCTGTATCAAGTTCTAGTATTGAAAAGGGTAACAGAATAATCTGTCCTTAAGAGTACTGCTTAAACTATCTATCTGGACCACACACTTATAAATATTGTCATAGGCTACATCCAGCTGGTAGGGACTCATAGATACAACAGACACTACACATGTGCAGTCACAAGAAGAATATGAAAAAGAAATGGATAGGGTGGGAGCAAAGAGAAATTTGATGCAAAACAAATGAAAACATTATGATACAGCTGCCAGATGCTCCATACAAGAGCAGGATGAGGCCAAAAATCGAGCTTCAGGCATTTGAAACCTCCTCCAATCCATCTGTTTTCTATGAATATTAGCGGGTGCTCAGACGTTAAGTATTTAGGGCACGTCTACACCGCGCATCAACAAATGGCCTAGAAATAGGCACTGGTAAGCTAACAAGAAGTAGACCTCCAGCTGAGTTGCTCTCCCTCATTGTAGTGGTAATCAAATCAAGTGGGTCTCCAAGTTCAAGCCTTTTGCTACCCAGGGATGCTGGTCAATGAATGCGATGTAGCCAGACTGCAGCATCTATAAGATTAGTACATTTCAAGCTCTTGCTCTTATTCTCATACCCAGTGTAGGTGCTCTAGGCTCAAGTCCAGAGCTACTGCATCACAAAACTGCAGATTTATACTACTGCCAGCACTGACAGACTCAAATAATTACATGCATGTTCAGAGGAGGATGTTTTCCTCTCTGGTCTCAAATTATAGAGTGCATCAATATATTATTCTCAGAATTGCAGACAGGATGGGTTATAAATTGCTCATAAGAGCAATCTATGCAGATTCTTGATGCTAAAACTTGGGGGAATTAAAATGTTACGGAACTTCAATAATTCAAAATATGCCTACTTTAAAATTATAACTTAAACATTCATTTTCTGTGTTACACACAAATTTAACATTGCCAAAACGACACAGTAAAATATGAGGCGATGTTAGGAAACTGGTGGGCAATCACACATAGAGAATCACAGAAGAAGTGGTAAATACAGAAGAAGGGGTAAATACAAAATAGATGTCTGTGATGTAAATGAGTTTACTCTGTCACCTTCAGACTTTTAGAGATTGAAATAGTCTATGTGAGATTGCATATAGAACTAAAATAAACAAGAAACTTTCCTGGTACTCTATTATTGCCCTTTGAACTCTGTAAATTAAATAAATATGATCAAGCTTTCTAAAACGCTGGCAAGCCAGTTCCAGTCAGCTCCAAAAGGAGGTGTAGATGCATGACATCTTTAAATACAAGTCATTTTTACATCTAAAACTGTATGTGAATTTTAAACTTATTTTTAAGAACCCAGGTTTAAAAGAATGTGAGTTACAAGTTACACTTGATGCTGCATCATTCACGAGCTCTATGCTTGGGCAGCAGAGCATTCCTACTTTGCCAGCCCCCTCATGTTTCATTTCACGAACTACTTTTAATGAAAATGTCTTTGCCTCTGGTGTATTCAGAGCTGAAATAAATTTGTCATTCTTTGACAATGAGGAAACTGAAAAAACTTAGCATATCTTTTCCTTACAAAAAAATACGTCAGAGGGCTAAATCTATGGGTGGAAGAATAGATTCGAACTTGACAAAGGCTGTGTTCTTCTCAGAGCGAATGACTTTCAATGTCCTGGTAAAAAATAATAATAATAATGTTTTTCATTTTTATTTCAAAGGCTTACTGGCTTTGAAATTACCTGGGTGAACAGCTTTCTTGTTTTTCTTCCTCCAACAGGCAAAATACTGATCTTAGAAAGATGTTGTCTATACATGCCTAATTTCATTGTAAGAAGTGTACTGAAAGTATGCCTTAATCAAGGGCGTACTCTGCACCTTTAAATCAGCTTCTTTGCAGCTAAAGAATAATTGCAATTGCTTTACAGTGCAAGGCACTATATAAGACACTGTATGCAACTGTCATTGTTCCTATTTTAATGCAGAAATGCTCTGAGTTCCCTGTTGGACTCTGTGGCCCTCCTGTTCTCTGCCTGATAGTTCCTTTTTCAGAGAGGTAATCTAATCAAACTTTAAAAATCCTTTAACAGGACAGAATTCTTGAGATGAAAAGCATGCTCAACACCTGACATTATGACACAATGCTAGAAATCTAAACCTACAATGAATTCAGAAGTGTGGATAGTATTAAGTTATTTTTGTAACTGCAGCACAGTCTGACCAGTGGGAGAATATAAAAATATTCTGTGTTGAAAGGCAGTTGTCTCTGGAAGACAGTTTTTGAGTTGACAAGAAAGAGAAATGTATTCCACCATGGTAGTGGTTAAACCGAGATGCCCAGTTATCCTGACTTTGCCTGACATTGACATGTTGAGTGCTTACTCTGTATGAACAGATTTTTAAAGCATATGTATTTCAGTAGCTAACATTTATGCAGTACTTGAGCAAAGCCATCCATCTGAGGAAGTAATAGGACAAAGTACAATCAAATAAGCTTTCAAAAAAAGTTTTATTTTGCAGTGGGAAGAGGAGAGACGAAAGTGTCAAAATACTGCTGCTTATTTCTTAGGTATACAAAGGGGTGTGCATATAGGATTTACTAATCTGTAAATGGTGAAAATACACATAAGCAAAAATGTGAACACAAACAAGTTTCACATACAGTTTTGTGAATGGTCCATCTGGACTAGTATTTTGTTTATGGGAGTTTCAAACGCATACTGAGGAAAGTGTGTAAAAAAGAGGGAAAAGGCAGCATAATATACTCCTACAGTAATCTGTCCTCAGCAGTTTGTTACTTGGGAATTCCTGAATCACAGCTACCATCTTGGAACTGAATAGGATTTTGTATTGCAAGTTTGTGTAATTGTTTGGGAATTTATTTATAAAATAATATTGTTACATAATTAGTGGTAAGATCCATGGAACACCTGTTGCTTATACGGAGTGAATTTTTGATGGAGATTGCCAGTTTTTTCCCTTTTATTGTAAAACTGCTGGAAATCTGCAAACTACATTTCTTCTTCTAATGCATCTAAATTTCTTCTGATTTGGCTGCATGAAAAGAAACGTGGCCAGCAAGTTTGGGAGGTGAGAGAGGTGATCCTGCCCCTTTACTCTGCTCTGCTGAGACCTCACCTGGAGTACTGCATCCAGGTGTGGATTCATCAGTAAAGGAGAGACATGGACCTGCTGGAGCGTGTCCAGAGGAGGACTACAGAAATGACAGAAGGAGTGGAACACTTCCACTGTGAGGACAGGCTGAGGGAGCTGGGGCTGTTCAGCCTGGAGAAGAAAAGTCTGGAGAAGAGACCTGGTGGCAGTCTTTCAGTATCTAAAGGGGGCTAGAAGAAGGAAGGGGACAGACTCTTTAGCAGGGTCTGTTGTGATAGGACAAGGGGAAATTATTTCAAAGTAAAAGAGAGGAGATTTAGATTGGTTAAAAGGAGAAAGTTTTTGATGATAAGTGTTAAGACTCTGAAGCTGGTTGTTCAGAGAGACAGTGGATACTCTGAAGTTGGAGATGTTCAAGGCCAAGCTGGACAGGGCTCCGAGCAACCTGATCTAGCTGTAGGTGTCCCTATTCATTATCCAGGAGTTGGGCTAGATGATCTTTAAAGCTCCCTTCCAATTCAAACAATTCTGTAAATTGAGGCTAAACTGGAACTTGTGTTCTGCGGGCATCTTTACTGTACATGAAGCCTCTCCCTGGGACAGTATGACCTCATCATCGAGAGACTTTGTGATGATGCAGCTTAAGAATAGGAAGTGTTATTTAATATATGCAATATATAGGACTAAAAATGTTTGAGCTACCACTCTGATATTCCACATGTCCTACTGTTCTATGTATGCGTCAGCCATGCAGGGAAGTGATTAGCCCACCTCCTTAATTGTATGAGACAGATCTTTGATTTTGCTCAGACACCATCTTATGATTTCTGCTTTTTGTCTTGGGGCTTTAACCTTTCAATATCATTACTTTTCCTCTTGTGCCACTGAGCTGTTCTCTTTTATCTTCTCAAGCATTACTTTGCTTTTACTTCTCTTATCACACATAACTTCAGGGCAGATACAGTTTCACACTTCACGATGTTCTGGTAGAATAAACCTGAGCTGTGGTCACGCAACCAGGCTTCTTACAGAGAGCCAAATCCTGGACTGAAGGAGGCCCTGATGGCAGTGAATGCTCAGTCTTGGCACAACACAAGAGCTAGCTGAGAATAGAACACCCAGAGCACCCTTTGTAGGGGTGTCAGAGCGTCGTGCCTGTTCTTATTCTCCCTGTCAGATGGCATGCCCAGATTCTGGCACTGATTCCTTTTCGCCTACATCATCTTCAAGAGGAAGGGAATGAAAAGAGCAGACTTGTTCACAGTGCTCAGGATGGGGACATCAGGCTTCTAGAGAATGGTATAATGACATTTGCTGGTGCATTCTGTGTTTCTGAGTAGTACTTAGTAGGTTTTTTTTCCCACTGTTAATGAGCACTGACTTGACATTCTTGTTGGCTCCTTCAAAGGACTCCAGTAGAGCTGGGAGGCATGATTTCTTGTTTGAAAATACAACTGATCTTCACTATCTTCACTGATATATCACAGAACAAATTACAGGGACATATATGGCATACCTAAAAAATTACAAGAATGTATTTGTCGTTTTGAGTTACCATTTCATAAGAAGTAAAGAATTTTTATGAGAAAAAATTACTGCTTTTTCTCATAACATACATAAATATCTGAATCTGTTACTATTTTGAAGAAAAATTATACTTTTGTGTACCGTGAGTTAATTCTTAATTAATTCACTGTTACTAAACGTAATGTTAAGGGCTGAAAAAGAATATAGAATTCATAAGGACTTTTTTAACAAGTGTTACAAAGGAAATATCTCATGGCATGTCTCAGCTGTGTCTTGGCTATTAAACTCATACAAAAGAATATATTTTCATTTATCTGTGTTAATTTATTATCTTAAATTTATTTGTCATGATACATATAAATGAAGTATAGTGTGTTAAATTAATTAGTACTCTTAATTGTGAGTCTCAAGTTATTTGAGTCCACAAGCAATAAAGTAGGTTTTGAGAAGTTTTTTTCAAAGCCACAGAGTTTTTCATCAGTATTTCTAAAATACTAGACAAAAGTTATTTAAAAAGTATTTAAAACTATTAATTGTAATGCTGGTGGAATTAAATCATAACACTTAAGTGAAAAAGAATAAAAACATTATCATTTATTTTTTTCCCTCTCTTCCTTCTTGGGATATAGGATGAGATGTAATTATTGTATGTAAGCATTTACATTTGCCAGGGAAAAGCTAAATACATGTAATTGAGAGCAACAACTCAGTCGCTCAAGTAAGGAGAACGATTGCTTCTGCTGACATCCACTAATTGCAGCCAGTTTTCATCTTCTAGTCTGCAGCAAGTGACCTTGCTGAGGCTGCAATGAGCAATAGCTGTTCTCTTGTTGAAGTAGAAAACAAATAAATCCAAAAGAACATCAAGATTAAAGAAATTGGAGCAACCATTTTCTAAATGAGGATTCAGAAGCTAGTGTCACTACAGTCTTAACAATACATCTCGTTCTCTGCATGCTGAGTTGACCTGTAGCCTGTCATCCATCTGACTAAAACCTAAAGGAGTGTGAGCTATAGGTAGAGAGGATGCATTGCATAGCATGTTCTGTTCAGTGTCCACAAATAACAAGATGGTTGAAACTAGGTGGTCTTTAAGGTCCCTTCCAACCTAAGCCATTCTATGATTACAATACGTAGTAAGTAAGCATTCTCTTCATTTTCTCCACATCATTTCAGAGATGATAGACTTCCTAAGGTTATCAGCTACCTCTTTTACGAAACGAAGAGTACAGATTTGTGCATTATTTGTGTGGAAGATGTTCCATACCTTTGGTTCTCTTTCCCTTTCATTTATATAATTTCTTGTTGTGTTTTTTTTCCTTCTTTTTCAGAATGAGTGGCCATAGTGAAAATTGTACAAATAAGGTGGGCACAGAACAGACTTACCAAGGAGCATAACAATTTTTTTCTATCAACTCCTTATTATTCCTATTTTAGAAACATCAATCTTAGAGGCTAAATGCAAGCTGAGAATGGTTGTTTTGAACTCAACTTTGGTGTTTAACAATACAGACTAACTGAGAAAAACACCTCCCATCTGTGGTGCAAGGTGGAACTACTAGAAGAAGAAACAAATAGTGATGAGATCACTGGTTGCTATGTAAATTATTGCTTTAAAAGCGGAATGGAATTTGCTGTGATCAAGCTGGGAATTTAATATAGCTCAAAAAACTAATGACCATGTTGAGTCCAAGGCATTTACTTCACGAGGTTTTATTCTAAGGCTTATCTTCATAAGACATCTGGTAGATCTCAGAATATTAGTGCTGAGACATTAGAGAAGAAGGTCTTTTTTAAGGTGCTTTTTCCAACCAGTGACCAGGTGTTGCTATCACATTTTGGCTGTGCAGATACTTGATTTTTTATGGTTCTTGTGTGAAGGGCTTTTTTTTTTGGTTGCTTGTGAAGTTGGCCACAGAGCTTTGCATTTGTGCCCAGTCTGGTTCCACTGCCAGCAGATGTTTTGCGTGAGGGGAATCTCCTCCTAAGCAGGAGCTTAACAAAGCTGAAGGATTACTTGGACAATAGGAGCAGCATTTAAAGCTGTCCATTAGTCAGCACACTTAACACCCCCCATCTGCTCACCTTGGTTTAACTGCATGACATAGTTGAACTGAAAATGACTGGTAGCAGCTTGTAGTAAGTTTTGAAGACTGCTGCTGCTGCTAAGAGTCAAAGGAGAGTTGGAGAGTCTGAATGGTGGTTAGTTTATTCCACCTATATGCTGTGTATCACTTGTTTTGGAACTGCTGTTGCATTTATCTGAATATACTGCAGCCACAACAACATGATCCAAGTTGTTGACTTTTTGACCACTGCTGAAAACTGAAGTGTTGTTTTCAGAGAATTTATTCGTACTAAAGCATATTTTGAGTAGCAGTGATAGATTTAGTCTGTATTTTTATGTATATACAATTATTTTTTCCCAATGTTCATCAGTTTTCTTCAGGATTCTTTTTGTTTCCATTCCATTTGTGATTATGAGGAACAGCAGATATATCCCTGGGATCCTCTGGTAGCCTTCTTCCACTGTTAAAACCAACCTTTTGTTTCTCTAGTTGGGTTTTTCTGTTTGTTTTTCCACTTTAACACTACTTAATCCACAAGAAGAGAATTTGGGAAGAGTGAACACTTGCCATGGAACTGCTACCTTCCATGCATGGGCAGAGAGGCCTCATGCAGATCTCAGGTATTCACTGCTTCGCTGGTTTGGTGTTTGTTTTTTTTTTCACAGAGCTTCCTTCAGTAGAGAAGAATGCTTCAGTATAGCTAGGCTGCTTTTTCTCTTCTTTCTATATCTGCCATTGGACTAAAGTAAATATTTCAATCAATATAAAGACATCACTTTCGTTTTAGCTGTATCCCTCTTAGGTGACAGTAGGTTCTATCATGACTGAATTCTGAAGCAAGATGACAGCTTGAACATTGATGATTTCCAGCCTTAGCTGTTTGAACACATGTATTGCAGAAACGTGGTACTTAGGTCTGTGATGTGTGTATGCCATTTTACCCGGCCAATAAATTCATGGTATGATAAAGCATGATGATAACATTCAATAGTGAAATGTTCATCTCTATGATGAATAGACACAAATAAGCTGACTTTAATTTTGTGAGGCCAGATATCCCAACTATAAAGGAAAACAATATATTAAGATAACTGTAGTGGCTAGTAGCTATAAAATTATAGTCTACTCCTTCACTTCTTTAAATGTTATTGATGCTTACTGAACTATTTCAACCTGTAAAGTAAGTTGGACAGGTGATAAAACTGAAGAGCAAGCTAAAGAAGGGTGTCAACATGGGGATGATTGCAGTTCCCAATAGTGCCATTTCCAAGCTGTGAAGCCTGATAAATGTTTGCACAGTGGCTTTTTGTTCAAGCAGCAGTGACATCCAGCAACCACATCCACTTAGACAGTCTCTAATCTGTTAACTCATAGATAATCCAAAGACCTTGAATACTCAGCCATTTGAAGTGGGCATCTCAGGATTGCTTTACTTCCTAACCTAATTCAGCTTATCTATGTTTTATTGTTTTCATTTTAGTAGTACAGGATCTCTTTTATTACTGCCTTGACAGGGAG
The DNA here is from genome assembly GCA_035772895.1 of Perdix hodgsoniae. Taxonomy (NCBI): domain Eukaryota; kingdom Metazoa; phylum Chordata; class Aves; order Galliformes; family Phasianidae; genus Perdix; species Perdix hodgsoniae. The sequence goes on from JAPSGF010000074.1 coordinate 676,340, forward strand.
GTTCAATGAATGCCTCCAGCTGGCATTGCCTTCTCTGTGGCTCTGCATGATATCTAATAGATATAGTGTTCTGAAATCTGCTTAAGTTTACCAACTGTATGCTTTAGAAAAGGAATCTAGGATAATTAAGATTGTATAGTTGACTTCCTGCAGTGCTTATTAGGGACAAATTCATGTTTATTTGTAGCATTGGCAACAAAAGTTGAAACCTCACATCCTTCCACTTTGTTTCATTTTTAACACCTGGTGGGAAAAAAATAAAATCTGAGATTTGTAGCAACTAAAATAATACATAATAGAAATCTTAAATCTCAGCTTGTTACAAAGTGTTCTTCCTAACTTAAATTTCTCTTCACGTTTTTAACAGGTTGTGCTCAATTTCGTCTCTTCCTAGTATCAGTGTGAGCACAAGACAAATGCAGTAAGAATGTTAATTCTCATAAATAGTAGAAGATATATTCATGGCATTAACACCTGTCTGGCATTTATCTGCCCTCTAGATATATTATAGCAATTAGAAGGACTGACTTATTTTTAAATGCATGCTTTTTTGGAAATAATTCTAGCAGTTGTGAGGTTGTTCTCTCCTTTTAGTGAAGCAAATGAGAGCAGACTTTTTTCATTGAAATGCTAGTTTCTTCTCTTACTATGTTAGTTTTAGGTCTGTTTGCTTGTAGCAGTATATCTGAGAATATTGGTTTTTAGAGAGTTTTTCATACCAAAAAAACAAAAACAAAAACAAACAAACAAACAAAAAAAACAGGAAATAACAACGACAACAACCCAGCAAATAACAAAAAAGGGAAATTATGGGGAATTTGCCTTTTCCCTGGGATATAATCTCTCTGAGACATTCACAAATAGACCAGGACTGCAGTTAGGTGCCATACCTTTATTCCCATTTTTCAACATGATGATTTTCTTGAATGGCATCTTTTCTGAGGCTATTCAGTGGGTAATCCTGAGACTATGTAAAAATGCACTAAGTATTGCAGAACGTGAAACATAAAAACAGGCCCTATCACTAAATGATAAATATGCTCTTGTGAGGTCTCTTTCTCACTGTTTGCATGTATGTTCCTATAAAGGAATGGAAGATGCAGTACCTATCACTAATATAACATTGTTAAGAGCCATGTGCCAGGCTCTTTACAACTGACCAGACATCTAAGTGAGGTTCATGATCTCAGTGTAAGTTCTGCTGTGCTCCTCTAGGAAGGAGCAAGTGAAAGAAGACAGTCTTCCTACTACGTCTTCCTACTACTCTACCTACTAAGAGGTTTAGGTCTTTGGTAGGCTGGCCTGTTTTCTAGATAGGCAGATCTCTGTCCTCCAACTATAGAATGCGCCTTGAATGACTCTGCTTTTAAGTTTGGCATATTAGGGCTGCAGGATATGCTTCAGAGAAATGACTTTTGCTTCTAGACTATGCAACTCTAAAAAAGATGTACTCAAAAAATAATCCAGTAAAGGGTGATTTCTCCATCATTAACTTAATTAGTTTGTAAACACAAAGCAAAACAAAAATGCGTTTAGCATCAGAAACTGTTTTTATTACATTTTCAAACAATTCATTATTTTTTGGTAGAGTTATTTTAAAATAATGTAGCTCTTTTTTTTCACTGAGTCTGTAAAACCTATAAATAGCTTCTGCGTACTCCAGGGACATTACAGCTTCTGTAGCAAATGCTGTAGACTCTGTTTATTGTTCATGGCGCAGTTATAGGTTTAACAAATGTCCTACGTATTTTTTAATGAAACACATTCCCTGACTAAGGGAACTTCAGGTTTAAAAAGAACACAAACTAAGGCTCTGTGACAAGTTAGGTGAGTTTCTAAATTATCCAACAGTTAGTGTTGTTATTTCTGTTAGATTCAGATGTTTTCACAGTAACACATACATTTAGTGGAGGTAACTGTTGGCAAAGAAAAAAAAAATCGAAGGAAAATATAAGCTAAACATCTTTGTTGATGAAATATAAATCAAGGTTTCACATACTGCTCTCAGTTCCAACCTTGCAGGAAAGATCCCTGAAGTGATCTTCAGCATCATCTGAAAGAGCAATTTTTAAAACTTCTTGTCTTCAAAAAGTTTTCTTCTTTTGCGCTGATTTCCTTTTCTTAGCCCTTTATACGTATGACTGCACCGTATAGCTGAGAACCTGATTTCACTGATTTAATGTAACATAGTTTGTATTTCTGTCTCAGTTACGCAAAATTGTAATATTTCTTGCATATGAAGCGTATGTCAGATAAAAGGTATGAGATTAAAAAAAGTTAGGAAATTTTACCGAAACTTTTCTCTACTTAAAACATATTCCCAATTCAAATAGGTTAATTCATCACAAACATTATTACTTTAATATCTAGCTGACAGGAGACAGACGTGTTCCATGCCAAGGGCAAAAAAAAAAAAAAAGAAAATCTTTGTAATCACTGTAAGAATTCTAATTCTGGAAGTTTTTCACCTTTTCAGTCATAGAATCATAGTGTTAGAAGGCATCTCAAGGATCATCAAGCTCCAAAACACCTGCTGCAGGCAGGGCCGCCAACCTCCACATTTAATGCTAGACCAGGCTGCCCATGGCCCCATCCAACCTGGCCTTGAACACCTCCAGGGACGGGGCATCCACAACCTCTCTGGGCAGCCTGTCCCAGCACCTCACCACTCTCATAGTAAGGAACTTCCCCCTGACATCCAACCTAAATCTTCCCTCCTTCAACTTGAAACCATTTCCCCTTGTCCTGCTATTATCTACCCTTTCAAACAGCTGGCTCCCAACCAATCCTAAATTCGTTCTTCCATTGTACTTTCAACTAAATAATTACACCTTAAAACCTTACATGCAGGCAGCTTATCTGCTCTGCAGCACAAAGGCAAGCTGGTTTAATTTTCATAGTTTTTGTTAGACTGTTTCCAGGATTAGCACTTTTGTGTATGAATTGGAGAATGGTGGAAGAAAGATGCTGGGTTCTTTTATGCACAAATGGAGATCAAGAGTTTGTTCATTCTTTCTGCAAATTTCATAGATTTTTTTTAAAAAAAACTAAAGGTACAAAATGTAAAAAGAAAATTTGCATACAGAAACATATTAAAATGAAAACAGTCCGATCACTTACAGTGACTGCATTTTAAGGACTACATTTTAAAAGGTGCTGAACATCTGTAACTACTACTGGCACTCACTGGAATGAAATGTCAGGTTATGAACATCACTGCAAGTTGCAGTCTGGTAGGAATAGTTCAGTCTCTCTTTGGATTGAGCCAACTTCAGGAAAAATTACATTTTATTTGAAATTATAAAGATTCAGGTTGTCTTTATGAGTGAGGAGTGCATGTTTTCCCAGAGCTACAGGGAGAAGTTATGAGATTTCCAGCCTGTCTCTTATCACCTTTAAGCAGCTTATCTTCAGCAAAAAGGAAAAGAGTCATTGGCAATCTGTGAAATTTAAGTAATATTTTGTATGTAAAGTCTTTATGGTGTATATTTTTTTCCACACTGACCTTTAGAGAAATTTCCATTTTATAATATCTAATTATTGAAATACCTTTCACTAATCTTCTGTCTCATCTCTCTTTAACATTTTCAAATACTTCACAACACTACAAAACAGGTAATTGCCTAACACTTACACTCTGCTGAAATTACTGTTCCCACCACAATTATTTACAAGAATACATGAATATGTTATTAGATGTTGCTGTGCAATGACACTAATACTGAAAATAAAAGTAGGAATGGACTCTGCTCCACTTCTGGAACTGTTCATCCTCCAGCGTAAATGAACAAAACTCTGTTTGGATCAGTTTAGCTATGACTCAGTGTCCAAATTCAGGCTAAACGATTATGCATAAAGATCACTGTAAGGTGCCAATTCCATCTAGCTGCACCACTGATAATAAAAGTCCGAATGTGAACAGTTCTAAATAACTGAGGGGAAAAAAAAATTGAAGTATGAAAAGATTAGAGATTCTTTTAGTTACATATTGACATATGTTACTATTTGCAGCAGTCCTTTAGTCTATACCATAGACATGAAAGAGTTCCATCCCAGAAAACACCACTGCAGTTATTTGATGTTGTTGACCACAGGAGCTAGCACACTTTGCCATTGTTTTCTCCAGATGTTAAGATGAAATTAGGGTAGAATTGACACTGATGTCCCCTCTCTGTCTGAGCCACTCAGGACCTTGGTTATCTCACTGCCTAGCACATTTCATAGGATTCCTCTTCATACTTACAGTGCCTTTAAATACAGATAATCTCCTTGGAACTTGCTTTGCTAAGGGGGCCTGCAGGTCCACCAAAGCGTAGATGCTTGACATGGTCAGACTTCTGCCATCATCAAACAACTCAATGGAGCAAATTGGATAAGTGTAAACTTTACTGAAGTGTCTGAATAACTTGCTCTTAATATCCCACAAAAAAACAATCACCATATAATGGAAAAGTGGGCTGTAAAGGCATCAGAACTCTGTTCCTCATGGAAATAGGTAGGTTATACTGCAATAAGTGTAAAAGGAATTTCTTCTCTCACCTTGGATGCCGTGTTCGTTCTTCCTTTAGAAAATGCCTTTTCATGATGAAGTCCTGTGTTGGCTCATGACTGCCGCAGTCAGTTCCTGGCAGAACAGTGAGAACTGGTCCTCTTGAAGTTAAGTATTTAAAGCAGGCACAGGCCTGTTAGGGCTTGGCAGCTACAATAGGGTACATCTTGTTACTTCATCCTGGAGCTTGTGCTGGTGGTGGGCTAAGGAAATATTTCATCTCTTTTATAACTGGAGACCAGAACAAAACAGACTGTAGAATCTGGCTTCCATCACCAGTGTGTTTTTTGTTTTACTTGCTTTGAGTCTGTTTTGGCATTTGTAATGCTATTGGTGATCCTGAACAGAATTTTAACTTATCCCTGAAAGGTTACAACTTGCATTGTGAGACACTGTGTGGGTTCAGGTGAATCCTTCAAACTTTCATTGTACTGAAGAAAGATATGTGTCCTAAGGCAGTTTATCTTCGAGGAATTATGTGACCTTGTACAATGCATGAAATTGGAAGAGTTCTGAATTAATCTCATGATGACGCTGTGTTTTAAATTTTAAGATGAACCTCTTTATCATGCTTTTGCAAAATAAGCACTTGCTCTTCTGAGACATTTAGAAGAAAGTGTGTGTGGGAGATCCTTCAATACAGAGTGTGTCCAGGGAAAGTTAGAGGTGCAAGAGAGAACTAAGTTACCTTCTACCAGCAGACAGAAGGAGATTTGTTGTTTTTTTTTTTTTTGTTGCTTTGCTACTAAATAAAGATTCTTCCTATTAAAGCAGTTGGCCCAATCTTTGTGCTTAACCAGTCTGATATGGTGTTGAATAAGGGTCATAATGTTGCTGCTGCTGCGAAGAACTGCAAGAAACAGAACCATGAGTGCTGAATTTGTAGTTTTCCAGACAGAGACTGTAGCAGAATTTTTAAAATGACATGACATTTTGAAACAAAACACAGAAAAAAAAATGTATGAAGATTTTCAGTCAGCCTAGGTCATGCCGAAAATGTTAACTTTAGAAGCAAGGACCACTGAATGAATCATTTGTTCTTGAGTGAATGTCAATATGGAGGCATGTTTTTCCTTGAGCTAAGTACTACAGATATTTGATATGCTTTAAAATGAGATGCTTACTAAGAACATGCATTGTTTTAATACTTGCAAGTATGGAAAACATAAATAGTTGAAGGTATCTGAACACTTTCTATCAGTGTCTATAGAATAATGAAATTTGGATACCCTGGCAGGGTAGAGTCTTCTCCCCATCATTGTTTTCTCTTGAGATTTTTACACTTGTAAGAAGAGAATAGTTCAGCATGCTCTATGAGAAAAAGCACAATTTCTAAGACTTCCATTGTCAAATATAATGATGGAATTTTGCAAGTGAATTGGGAATTAAATAAGCAAAACATATTTTCCAGGGGATGTTATATTATATATGTATATGTTTGCAGGCAGTTGAGAGGTATCACAGACTGTCTTACAGACTAGCAGTAGGTAACATTAAGTGATGGATTCAAAATCTACTTTTGAAAATATTGTGATGAAAGTCTTTTTTACACTTTAATAGTTGGTAGGTTAAAATGGGCTATTAACGATGATCCCAATGCAGAAAGCTAAGATAGAAAGTAAGCTTGTCTGCTTTATTTTGCTTTATAATACAGAAACTGGAACAAACAATCTTGGCAGTGAGGCATTTAGAACTGAGCAGTCCCCAGCTGCTTTCACGACACAGGAAGCTTGCCACCAGGTTACAAAAGCAGGGATAATGTCTAAATGATTGTTGTGGAGTTTGTCTCTGGCTTTGCAGATGGAATTTGAAGTTTGGCTGGCAGTGAACAGTAATAAACCTCTTGCTGGACACAGCACACAGCAAGGTTTTAAACTCTTCATTTCATTTCATTTCCTGAAGACATGCACAGAGTGGTATCGTTCCCTCTATGAGAGAATTAGCCAGTTTTCTTCAAAAAATACCATCCTAAATGTTCTAAACTGTTGGATGCCATTAACTTGGAATGGCTGTGAATTACCTCGTATGGGGTGTAAATTATTATGGTCTCCAAAAATTTTCTGTTCTGAGTCGTCTTTCCCCTGTGTACAAGCACAGCCTTTTGTTTACCTTTCCAGGCAGATGAAGCAATAGGTCCAGGCCTGCAGGAGCAGGTTGCTGTGCAGGAGAGGTGTGCCAGGAACCAAGCATCCCCTCCACCACAGCCCTTTGTGCAGACCACTTCCCTGTAGGGACACACACATGAACTCCTTGTCATCTCTCTTTGCACACACATTGTCACAACAGCCCACTCACATTTCATACACTAACACATACATCCTTTTCTTATCTGCCCATCTATGCTTGTTTGTAGGGACATATGCCTGTGTTTTAAGAAGTGAGTCAATTCTGACTACCAAGTAAATATTCCGTGAACGTAAGAAGGGTTTTTATTTTGTTTTGTTTTGTTTGTTTCTTTTGAGATTTAAGAGTGGATACAGTTGTTTTCTTCAAAATTAATATTAATTCATTTTTTTTTAATATTGAGATACGCTGATCAAACAAAATCTTGCATGCTAACACTGTAGTTGAAATAAGGTGAACCTCTGTTCATCTTCTGTATAGGCCTCATTTCTAAAGCTAACAGATGGTTGGTGTCTTTCCAAGTAACCTGCAACCATATGATGATAGCCTAATACTTTTAAGACCATCTTCAGTTATGATTTTATATTATTGATTACATATATGATACTTTGTTATTGTTTAACTTGACTTCAATCCTCTTGGACATACATGTAGCGTAATTACTGATTTCTTCTTCAAAATACAATTAAAATGCCTTTAAAATAATGTTTAAATCTTCAGTGTTCCTTTTCTGGGATAGAGGATCTCACTGAAAATATAAAATGCTGTAAGAAATATAGCTTTGTTTAAGTGATAACTACATTCAGAAGAAATATGCATTGTTTTCTGCTGGGAACCCCAGGAAATGAAAGTTCTTCTTCAAACTCTACATGATTTATTTAGACTTTGCTCAAAGCATCTAGTAATGCAAATTAAAATAAAGTTAAAGATGTAATTAGTATCTATGTATATATACTCTTGTGAGGTAAATTCAAAGCAATTTTTTATACTTCTGGATAAATTTCCTGGAATTTCTTCTGTAGTACACAGGTATCAACCTAGCATGCAGTTGGATCCAGTCCAGTAGTGAAACAGTATTTCATTCTCAAATTCATTATCCTATGATACAAAGTAAATAAGTAGTTCCATGCAAAGAAGAGTTTGTTAAATGTGTCTTACTGTATGCTACCTTACTACATTACCTGATCTGTGGAGAAGTGGCAGCCATAAACAGGCCTTCAGACGGCTGAAACATCCTTGAGTGAGCTCTTGTGAAGGTTCTATGGTGTGCTTGCATGCAATTTCTGCCTTTCCTTTACTGGTAATACTTAAAAGACCTGTGCCAAGGTAGATATTTTCGTGACACTTCTAGGAAATTAACTTGTGTATATCCTGCAGACTTCCACCAAATTTGTTTGAGGTGGGCCGGGAAGATAGAAGTTTTTCAGGAGTAAGAAACTTTTGAATAGACATTGAGCTCACATGAAAGCTGCATGATTTCAAAAACTAATTTTCACAGGAAACTAATCAAAACAAAGATGAATCAATTTCTGTCTGATTTTCTAGCCAGAGGCTGGTGTAACAGGTCAGCATTTGCTGTAGGCTGAGAACAGATATGAGAACAGGTGGCAAAAAGGGAAAGAAATGTGACAGACTCCAAATGTTTGTCTCATAGCCAGGACCCTAGAGAGCAGAGCTTTGTGGTTGCATTACCTGGCATGGCAGGTGGTTCAGGAAGTGCTGAGACCTCCTGGAGGGCAAGCGTAAGGGAAACATTTCTGTGGTACCTGGCAAGCAGAAGTCTATTAACAATCTTGTTCCCTCCATCTCTCACTCTTCCTCTCTCTCTCTCTTTTTTTTTTTTTTAAGGGGCGGGAGAGGGGTGTTCTTGCTTTCGTGAGCTGTTTTGATACAAACTCTTGTTGTTTACCTCTAATAATTTTCTGCATAGATAGTTCTAGACAGCATACAAAAACACTCCAAGGATGTTCCGTATCTCATATATTCTATGTTTCTTGTGCTAAAGAATACTAATGTAACCTCCTCTTTTTACCTGAAATTAAGTGGGGGCATGGGGGGATCTTTTCAAAAGCACTTTTAGACAGGGAGTTTATTGTATTTTATTTCTGTTGGTATGTTTTTATAAAAGCTTGTAGAGTTCCACGCAATATCAAGCAGTATACCAGATAGGTAGGGAGCTGTGAACATTTAAAGTTGCCTGAGGATCTGCCTTTGGGTGATCTGGGCAATATAAACTGTTCTCTCCTGATAGAAGGTATTTGTGTTATGAATCCCCAAATCTCCTTTTATTTACCATCAGCTGCAGAGGTAGGAAACTCACTGTGATGCAGGATTAAGTATGGGATCCAGAGAAGTCAACTAATATGTTGTCTATTATCTGCCTCTTGCATATGCTAGCCTCAAGTGGCATCACTCATTCCAGTTCCCAAAGGGCTCAGATTTTATATGCATTGCAAGAAGATAAGTATTTGACTAAAAAGTGGTGATTTTCAGTTATATTTCCTCCCACTACATTGTTACATATAGATCACTTCAAATCAAGTGTTTTTGCTATAAATTGCAAAACAAATAACACCATATGGACTGCTGTGTTTTCTGAGAACTCTGAAGGAAAAAAACAGTGGTATTCCATTAATGCTGCCGCTCGTACAGTCAGTAAGTTTGTTTACTCTAAGCTGTTGCACATAGGAGAATTGCATCTGGGCATCTTTGTCATTTGCCTGTCATTGTTCTCCCAGTTGAGGTACTGAGGGGCAGTTTATGAACAGTCTGCAGAATGGGGAATACCATATGCTGAGGTTCACCTTCAGAACTGTGCTATTGTCAGCTTTGCTCTAATGCTGTATCCTTCTACCAGAACCACATTTATGGAACAGCAAGAGTCAACTCTCTCATTTGGCACAGGGCAGTGTGAAAAAAGGCTTGAGAAATCTTAACAGAAAATGAGCTGTATCTAATCCAGTTTGATATAGTAGGTGGCGTATTATTGAGCCAAATCCCATGCTTACCCCTTTTTTCTTTGCATCCTGCTTCCTGAGACCAGTAGTCTTCCTTCTTGCAGGCAAGTTGTGGAAGGTTTTATAACCAGAGGGATGACTCAGCCTTCCCTTTATCTCCTTCCCTTTTCCACCGTTGCTTCCTTCCATGTCCATGCCAATAATTCCAGCTGAATAAGAAGCAGCGTGCCATTAAAACCCAGCTCACTGAAATAATGAATTGGAATAACTTGCCAGGGGCAAAGTGTGTTTTGTTAAGATACCAGAAAAGACCAACGGACCAAATCCACAGAGCACGGTCTTCCATCAAATGCAAAAGAAAAGAAAGGAAGATGGAACAGCTATGAGAAAGCTATCCTAGTTTTATTTTGTGGCTTCTCTTATTTTCAACATTGAGCCCATTTTTCCTTCTTGTCCAAATTTGTTAGTTTTCCATCATCATTCTGACATTTTCTGTCATATTTCTTCTTTCTTGTCTTTTCAAGTGTTGCCGTTCAGCTGAAATGGTAATCAGCTCTCTGTTAGGCCAACTGAAGTATTTGCAATTTATTTTTGTCTGCCACCTGTTGAAAAAAGACTGGGAATTCCTTTTCTGACAACAGGAGGATCCATTAGTAACACAAAAGCAGCAGCTGCATCACTGCAGGGATGCACAGAAGTTATATACATCTGTTACTGTTATCTACTTTGAGACATTAGGACAGACTCTTCCCTTTAATTCTTTACCTGGGAAAAGAAAAGAAAAAAAAAAAAAGGCCGAGTCCATACAGTGCTTAAAGTAATCTGCTGTCTTCTAACTCATGAAATAGCATTTCCAATCCCACAGAATTCTCTTTAAAATGATTCTAAAAACGAATGTTAAAATTGTACCAGATAAGACATAGTCTTAATTCAGTGCTGCATTGCTTCAATTTTAGAGCTGTGTATCCTTATGCAGAAGGTGTAATAACAGAGAGGTAAATCTGGCAGCTTCTCCAGGCACATTTTTTAAGTCCAAGACTCACTCAGGCTGACTTGGCTGAGAATTTTGGTTATGGTCTGAAGACATAATGGTCTTATTGATGCAGAAAAAGAAGAAACAGCCAACATACTGGTCCTTTCTTTTTTCATGCCCTCTTGTTATACTGCCATTAGAAACACTGCAAATATGAATGATTACATCACCTTTAAATCCTAATTTAAAGGAAGTAGAAATAATAAGAGTAAAAGCTGTAAAGCTTTAAGTAGACTAGAGCCAAGAAATCAGAAGAATGCTGTGGTCATTTTTTAGGCTTTTTTCAGTCCACTCCACACAGCATCACTGTGACCTTTGGCAGGGCATTCCCTATTGAGGCTGTTTTCGTGATCTGTTCGCCTTCATTAGTCTTTGCCAAGTGCCGGTAGTGATGGATTTTCAGACACCCCTTCCAGTGATGGAATGTCATATACCCTTTTACTCCTTTCAGAAAAAGTACTTTCTGTCCTGGTTACCTGGTAACATCAGCAGTGCACGCAATGTGGTATGTTGAGCTAATTGCCAATTAAATAATAGGGAAAGCTAAGATCTAACAGAAAATCATTGTGCACAGTTCATTAACTGCATTTCACAGAACCAGATTTATGCCACGGGGTTTTTAAAAACATGTTTAAGGAAATGAATAGTTCCTTCCCTAACATTGAATAGCTACAACAGAATGGAAGGATACTGAAAGTAACAGTTTCTGGGGTTTTCAGTTCATCTCCATCGTAAGGTGTGTCTGGTCTGTCTGATAATTTCAGTCTTTGTAACTTATAGTCAGAACTGCTAAGTAATGTAAGTTGCCCAGTTCTGAGAATCTGGGATCTCCCCAGCCTTGTGTGAACTATCAAAAATGAGTACCTGTTGTTAATGCCAAATGAATTAATTAATGTCTGCTTTATGCCTAATTATCCTGTCAGTTACATGCATAATTTCTTTAGACTGTAGTGGGAGTTGCAACCACATCTGGGAGCAAAATTTCTCCCTTTAACTCTACAATTTTAACTCTGCCTCCTTGGCTGTCTCAAAGGGACTCTACTCAGCTAATGTTTACAAAAAAACATTGTCACATATTCTAGTCTACCTACTGGCTACACAGAAATCTCTGTACAAGGTTGATTTTTTTCTTTAAGCTTTCACCATGTTCTCACTGAATTTTACACATTTTGTTACAAAATCAGTATTATTTCCCAGCATGCTGCTGAGACACTAATCACAGAATCACGGGGGTTGGAAGGGTCCTCAAGAGATGATCTTGTACAACCCCCTGCTTAAGCATGTTCCGTTCATCAGGTTGCACAGGTAGGTGATCATCTCCAGAGTAGAAATCTCCACAACATCTCTGGGCAGCCTGTTCCAGTGCTCTGTCACTCTGACAGTAAAGATACCATCTTTTCTCATCGAGTGTTCATTCTGGGGAAAAAAAAAAAAATACAATGGAAAAAATCAACCCACAACAATGAAATAAATGTGGCAAAGCAGAAACTGAGCTGGATTTCTGCATGATCAAAGCCTCTGCTGGTTGCCAAGGTTTTTCACTTCTAGGACAAGGCTGTGTGTGTGTGTATGTATGTGCAACTGTGTGTGCACGTTGGGGCAGGACTGCTCAGTTATTTGTCCATCTTTTGTGTACAAAGCAAAATAGAGCATAATATTAGAGCATGTTTGTCATTCTATAATTAAACTCTGGAATTTGGGGATTTTGATAATAAATGAGTTGGCATCTGTGGGAACAGATAACATTTATCTGGATGCTTCAATTATTTTTACTACAGAACTATAGGACAATAAGATGTTTGACGTATGGTCTATTGTGTAAATTTAAAATCTACTGTAGGTTATGTTTTATAAGAGAGAAGCAAGCCAATATACCTTGAAATCTGTTTTAATCTTGCTACTGATGGAGTGCTGAATGGCTGCAGGTTATAAAGATCTTTTTCATGTGGGTAGTTTATTACTATGTGAATTGAACATCTTTTAAGATAGTTCATAAAGAGACTTTTTGTTGCTGGTGCAGTTATATAAAACAGCATTTTTTACAGTCTGTTCTTTTGGTATTATTTGCAGTTTCCACTGTTGTTTGAAGTAGTCAAACATGAAGCAGGTTGGATGTTTTTTTGTTTGTTAGGAGCAATCAAAAATCCTGCTTACTAAAAATAATCTACTTTGAATTTCTGTGGAGCCAAGCAATGTGGTATGTGGCCTAATGGTGAAAGCACTAAAAGGTGCTATAAAATGGAGTAGTAATGGATCTCAAAATGCGACTTTTACACACTAAAGAGACAAGTGCCTGAGTGATTGAACCGTTTGAAAAAGATGATATTCTGACTTCTGGACGAATAATAAGGCCTTCCAGTCTGAAAACATAGGATCCCCCTCCAGGGAAGCACTGTGCCAGCACATCATCATCTGGTTTCTTATTGTAGCTCCAGTTCCTGGAAGATTGTGAGAACTCGGAGATACATCAGTAAATACCAGCTGCCTCAGCACTTAGTCCAGTGTTTTATACTGTGCTGGAATGTGCTTTGCAAGAGAGAATTTAGTGTCTATTTGAAGACCTTGAGAACTGGGAATGTCGGAGTACTCTTTGTTAAAATTTCACCATACATCCAGTCCCTCAATTTCCAGCATTTCTTTTTCTTTTTTACGGTGCCTTTCTCTAATAGATTGAAGGACTGATTTGTGTCATGTATTTTCAGTCCAAACTTATGCTCTGTAATCAGGATATTCCTCAGTTATCAGTTTGGTATGCCAGACAGACCGAACAAGTAAAGGGTTTGCCATAAGGCATTTTCTCCTTTTCTTTTATATATATATATATGTATATTTTACACTTCTCCACTTTAATTTTTATTAAAAGAGGCTAAAAAAAATCAAGTTTTATGACTGTTTACAGTGCTAAATATGAGTTATGGTAGCTCCATCTAAGGACCATGATAGTTCCCATGATAACTGCATTTCTTAGTCTTTTGATACCTGCAACACACACTATTCCTTTAGCCACAGCACTGTCCTGGAAACCCAAGTTAAATTGCTTGTCCAATGTATCCCCTTTTGCTTTTCAGATGCTTGCTTTTCAGAGTTGCTGTTGTCCACAGTGTGCCTGGTCTGTTCTATGACCTCAGTAATTTATCCCTTACTGCACTGAATGCTGTGTTTTTCTAAGCAATGTGGGACACTATGAGCAATTTTTCCTTATTGTTTTGTTTTTTTTTTAAACTCATGGTTTTTCATCTGCAAATGTAACAGGAGTGATTTTGCATTTAGTTCCAAATAACATGTATTATCAAGGTGAACATGTCAAAAACATCCCATGAAATGTAATTTGTATTTTCTTCCATTAGTTTTACTGTGTGGGAAATACTCAACATTCCTAATCTTTAATTCAACAGTATAGTCATGTGCCTGCCTGTTGGAATGGATGTCAATAAAGTTCTGAAAGGAAAGACATCAGAAAAGAATTTTCCTATGTTAAAGTGACCCTAAAATATGATCTCACAAAGATAACTCTTTAAAGTGTCTTCTTGAACTGAAGGAAACTTCTGCAGTGCCTGCTGTAAGATGCTAACAAGAGCTGTCAGACTTCCTTTACCTCTGCGTTCTTTTAAGATCTGTCATATGTCTGTTCGGATTTAGGAAGAGCAAAAGGTTAGATACCACACAGAAAATGAAAAACAAATTGTAATCTACACAATCAGTAGAAAGTTTGTGATTTAAGCAGTAAATAACCCTATAGAGTCATCTTCAAGATAAAGAGTCAGGTAATTTGAGTCAGATTCATCCAATTGTTTCATTACAGCAGAAAATCACTTCCAGATAATCCTTCTCAGAATTTAAAAGAATTGGTTACTTGAAAATGTGATGCCAGCATGAAGACTTATCTAATTCAATACATCGAGTCTAATCATGATACTAGCTTGTGTATGTAGCTTTGATTTGCAAATATATTGCCTTGTTCTTAGTTAATTCAGTAGATTGTTTTGTTTTTACATTTTAGTTGTGTTAAGTAATTTACATGAAATTTATGAGACATAAGATGAGTCACATTTATTTCAGATCATAATAGAGACCTAGAACTGTTGATATTGGTTACTGACACTATCATCTGACAATTTCTATTTAATTTGAATTCATTTGGTTTTCATTGTAGACAAATGCTTCTTGTGAGATAAATACCAATCACTAAATGCAACCATTTTTAATAAAATTACTAATGATCTTTTAGAATAAATAATATTTATAGGTGCTGTGAAGTATAAAATAATGGTGGTGGAAAATGCACTTAAAACACTTAATGAAAACATCTGACTCACTGTATGTTATAGAAAGAGCACTGTGTTTTTTTGTCAGTAGTAATCTTGTACTTTTGTAACTGGTTTCTTCAAACTGTATACCACAAAACACTCATCAAGACAGCGGAAGATCAGTGATAAACAAAGGAAAGAAAATCTGCTTTGATTTTTCTCTTCAGTTGGATTGCTTTTCTTTTTGTAAGACGTGTAGGCAAGTATGAAGTACATTCTTCATATAATTTACTAGAAGAAGCAGTGTTGCCTTACATAATCTTATTGTCTGCAATCTCAAGTGGCAATCTCATATGGTAGCAGAGATGTTTTCTTTCACTATACCAATGAATCCATTCTTGGCCATGCTACAGTAGTTTCACACAGAATGGATTTTGCCCATGTTAAATGGGAGAAATTTAGTTTAGTCAGTTCTCATGTACAACAAAGAGGTAAATTCGGGTACGTTGTATTTCAGTACATTGCTCATGCTTGGCTTGTTATTTATTCTTTTCCATCGACAAAAAATGTCCTTAGAGTTCAGGTTACAAACTATTGAGTGCTCTGCTCAAGCAGCATACTGCAAGCTGCTACAGCAAGCAAATAATCACTTCAGTGCTATAGTATAGGCAAAAAAATAAAAGGAAGCTTGGTTATCAAGGTAGATCTTAAAGCCGTCTGTGGTATGTACTCAGATGCGAGGAGTTCTGCTGGCTTCTGAAATGGTTGCTGCCTGTCTTCTGAACTTCATCTTTCCATGAAAATCACCTAAGATTTATTCCCACAAAATACCTAACACAAGTTCTCTCTCAGTCATTTAGTTTTCAGTGTTTTTCATGTCCTTGAATCCAATCTTAATTCTGTTTCTACTCTAAGGAAGTGGAAAGCTGGAGTTAGTTTTGAAAAGGAATAACTTTGAGAGATAAAGTGATAACTCAAAAATTCTTCCTGATATCATAGTCCTTAAGTTTTCCTTTGTACCAACGTGCTTAATTTCTTCAGTCCCCACGTGCCTTACTAACTGACCAGGGACTGTATGCTCCTGTCACTCCTCAATGTCTTGCTTCTGTTTCAGAACCCAGAGGATGATCTGCAAATGTTTCAGCATTAGATCCTGTGACAGCTCACAACTTTTAGCTCTTTAAAATTGCCAGCGCCATTTCTGTGATTACTATAAAAGAAAAGCCAGATTGCAGCATTAAAATAAACCACTGAATCTGAAACAGTAACGTACAATGCCATCCCTTGATTAAGATAGCAAGCCACACTGACTTATCATCAAATTGTAATATCTTAGAGAAGGAATGTTCAGTTCCTTTTCTTAGGGACAACCAACACAAAAGGTATCCAAAAATTGCATGTGTTAAAGAGAAGAAAAAATGTGATATTTAAAAATGTGCTGCAAAATTCTTGGTGAATTTGACTATAAATATTTTGTAGGCAAAGAGCTAAATGTATTTCCCATTTTAGAAGATTTTTTTTACGTTGTTGGTACTCTAATAAGAATTAGAAAATTTTCTCATCAAAAAAATGTATCCTCTGTGTTCTCAGAACATTTTAGAACATAAGGCAAATTATAATACAAAAGTTGTACATTAAAAAAAAAAAAGATTCATTGTAATATTTTTAGAAGCAGACCAAATGACCATGTATGTGTTGCCATAATGATTCATTTGACAGATGCATTAACAGACCACAGAATGTGATACACAGCAGTTTTTGGTATTTATAAATAGTAGCATCCTTCAGATTACTGGACTATGTTATCATTGTATCTCCATCAGTATAGAAGCACAGAGATGCCCATGAAGGTAATATTATTTCAATTTCTGATATTGGTTATTGTATATATAATACTGTCTGTTCTTCTAATTTAAGCTGTACATCTTTATCTTTTCAGATAAATTTAAAAGTACCTCACCAGTTGAAATAATTCAACTAAACGTTTGAGGCATTTAAGAAAACTTGAACACATTGGGGAGGAGGCCAGGGTGAAAGGTTAAAGGGAAGTGCAGAAGAATATGTGTAAAAATTAATAAGTAAAAACACTTAATTACTGATTTATTTTTTTAAGTGTGTGGATATTCCTGTTTTTTAGATGTACTAACATCACCTAAGATACTAGAATCTCTAATAATGACCTGGCTTTTGGTGATTAGAACAATAGGTCTGCAGGAACTGCAGGGGTAGTTGTTTAGTGGAGACTGTGATTATTCCATTCTGTTGCTTGGAAAGAAGTGGAGTTGCTGCAAGATATTATGTCTCCTTTGCAGTCATCTCCTTTTAAATGAAAAGGTTATTTTGATTTCTTGGCATAATGCCATTCTAAAATCGCATCTATGAAAGAATACACTTGTATGTTACATTCAACAGAATAATTATCATCTAAAGTATATGTAATTATTTGAAATTAGTCCATTGGAATCAGAATTACTTATTAATGTGACTTTGATAACCAAAAAGAAATGTCTTTCTTGTGGCTGACTTGCTTAATCTATATTTATCTACATATCAAAATGTAGTTTTTGTCACAACATTATGAAACTTGGGAGAAGATCTTTGAAATGCAGATTTGTAGACTTCAGTCTTGCAAACATATGAATGCCCATGGTGATTTTGCTAAACGTGTTTATCTGACACTTAAATATTTGTGGATACTTCAGTAGGTCAGGCAGTAAGCAGTGCTCTGGACTTGATGATCTGTTGGTGATTACTCTCTGATGTTTGCACTCATACTGTATTTATGTACTCCAGGCTCTGCAGTGTCCCATGGCCCCTTCTTCAGTGGCTGCCACTTGGGTCCCTCTCACACACAAGTCTCCCCATGTGCTCTCTCCATGGACACCTGGCCCTTTGGGCTCACGGTCCTACTCTGCTTTCACCTCCATACGTGTACATGAACACACAACAGAGAGCTCTCACCTAGGAAAACAGATAGAGATGAAATTTAATAAGACAGGACACACGCTGCTGATCAGGGCAGAGCATAGCCAGACCAGCCTACTCACCAGCCCACTGTTTACACACAGCCAGACCAATTTATACCGATATGCCTTTATTTTCCTGCACCAGTTTCTTGCCATTCCACCTTGGTCTCTCACTGAGATTCGTGAGGACATGTGGAGAGCCTCTGCTGTAGTCCCTCGTTGGGTTTCAGGCTGGTGCATGGCTGCTGTAGCTCTGGAAAGAGCTGGGCAGCTGGTAGGATCAGTGGGTTTCCTTGCCTTGCTTTGTTCCTTTTTTTGTGGTGATGAGCCTTAAAACCATAGCTTTATGGCTCAAGGTTTGATGTTTCTTTTGAGTAAGGTTTCAAGTTTTCAGTCAGCTTAGAAAAAGATTTTATCCATCATGACGTCAGTGTTCTTCCTTATTAACATGGGAAGATCTCATTTGTGGTGTTTGATATTGTGGTTTTGACCCTAGAATTCATTCAAAGGCCATTCTAATGGTATGTGTCAGTGCGTTTCTCTAGCTATCAAAGTATTAAGAGAGATTTCTGTATATTCTGTGTGCCTCTGAGAGTGTGTTACCATTGACAGAGGTATGAAAAGTATCAACTGATGATCAGCAGATGATGAACTAAGCTTTCTCAAGGACTGCGCTCATCTGGGGATTGTGCAAACAATGATTTTATTGCTGATAATTATACATATGCTAAAAGTAATTTATTTTCTGAAATGTTCGGGATACAGTAAAGTCTACCTCATAAATAAGAATCTGTGAAATACAGTTTTTAAAACATAGAAGGTCTTTGAAATGGTATACGGCAGTTGTGTACAAAATGACCATGGATCTCACCATAGCTGTTATGAAATGTGCAATCTTAAACCAGCAGGCACAAATGATGTGGTATTCCAAAATGTACTAGCAAATTCTAGTAAACATGGAATTGATTTTCCTTTTTTCTACTGTTTGCAGCTGCTAGTCTGATTCAAATTGTTTATTCACAGGATGAAAGAGACGTTTTAAGCATTCTCAACAGTTGCAAGTGATTGATGTATATTTTAAAAAAGGCTACTCCAATTTAAAGAGAGTTGCTAGGGAAACATGTAGCTTGAAGATGAAATCTCCCACAGAGTTTGTCTTTGGCTGTGCTTTAAGAGGTACCTCATAGTGTCTTAAGTTACAGATTCCATGAACAAAACTTAATTTTTTATAAAGATAAATACATCTGCTATGGACTTGTTGAATACACGTGATTAATTCCCATATCTTCATTTAGTGATGAAACACAAGTTATTGCTTAATTCTGAAAAATATGAAAATCAGATGGAAAATGGCAGGAGTGCTATAAAGGTTTTCATAATTTCATTAAATTTTCTGAAACATCAAATGTTTTTTTTCTTAGAAATGGATCTAATACACCTGCGATTTAATTTCAGGATTATATTCTGAGGTTTCAAAGCAGTCGGTGTTTATGTTCTTTTTCTTTTTTAAACTTTAACAAAATCTAAACTCTGAAAGATAAAAATAATTTTGGTCTTAATTTCATTTGAGAAGTTCATATATTTTGCACCGTGAAGGATGCTGGCTAAAGTAACCAAAAGTTTCTCTTTATCCCATGATATAATGCCTGTTTTAAGTAATAGATAGCTTTATATTTGTGGTGACTTATTTCCATGCTAGCTGTAGGGTCCAGGTGTATTTGATTATCTTGGATTCAGCTGTGTTTTAAGATACAAATGGATGCTAGTATACCTGATCCTCGGCTCCATCAAGAGAAGTGTGACTAGCAGGTTGGGGGTGGTGATTTCACCCCTCTGCTCTGCTATCATGAGACCCCATCTGTAGTATTGTGTCCAGTTCTGGAGCCCCCAACTCAAGAAGGACATGGAGCCGTTGGAATGGGTCCAGAGGCTGGAGAAGAGAAAGCTCTGGGGGCACCTTATTGTAGCCTTCCAGTACTTGAAGGGGTCCTACAGGAAAGCCGAGGAGGGGCATTTTATGAGAGTATGTAGCAATAGAGCAAAGGATAGTGGCTTTAAAGTTGAAGAGAGTAGATTTAGACTAGATATTAGGAAGAAATTCTTTACTGTAAGGGTGGTGAGGTACTGCTCAAAGCCCCATCCAGCCTTGAACACCTCCAGGATGGGGGCTTTCAGAATCTGGTCTGGTGGGAAGTGTCCTCGACCACGGCATGGGGGTTGGAACAAAATGATCTCCAAGGTTGCTTCCGTCCCAAACCATTCCATGATAGAAACAGAGCAGTATGCTTTGCATGGTACTCTGTGTCTTGCTAGAGTTTGTTTATTGATTTTGGCTTGCTGAAATTCTCTACCTGGCAGTCTTTAAGCAGCATCCCTTACAGGATGCTTTCAGAAAAGTGTGAGTGATGCCTGTGAATTATAGCAGCAGTAAATGTTTTTCTTATTTATTACGTTAGAAGAAAGAACAGCCAGTTGCTGACAGAGCAGAACATGTGAATAGAGGCTTGGAGGACTGGCTGCCAAGCCCTTTGCTACTGACATGATGATTAAGGACTGTTTGAGTACCTGTAAGCAGTACTACCTTATCTGAAGATATTTCAAAGCAAAACATTTTAACAGCTCAACAGCTTGAGAAAGGTAACTGTGCAGTAACTGACCTTTCATATTGCGGTCATTGATTGACTGCAAGATCAGATAGGTGTGTGGCCAGTGCAAAACCCTTGCAGGGAGAAGAATCTTGATTTATAAAGAATCTGTGAATTCAAATAAGAAAAATAGGAAATCTCATTAGTGGCATGAGCTATCTGAGAGGACAAAATAACAGAAAGCCAAAACAAAAAGAAAAAAGAAGAGAAAAAAGAAAATAAAAAAGAGAAAGAAAGAAAATAGAACAATGCAGTCAGCAAGCAAAGGGAAATTCCATAGGGCTCCTCAATTGCTTAACCAAAAAACAAAGTATCTACTGAGCAACTGACTAAAGAAGTTACTGAGTCTTGAAATCTGGAACCTTAGATGTGCAACTATGAAGAAGCAGGAGGGTGACATTCACAGTGTGATTAACTATCAGCATGTTTTCCTACTTGGGAAAAAAAAACAATGCATTAGAAAATTGCAATGTAAAACAGACCTCTTGTAACAATAAAGTTGTCATTCAGGTCTGTAGTATTTTTTATATTTTATAACAATATTCTGAATGTAATACTAATAACACATTTTTGTTTTTTCTTATAGACATTATGTGTTCTTACATTGTGGAATAGGTGCTATGACTTTCAAGTGCAATGGCTCAAAACATGTCTATAGAAGGAATTTATTATCTTCTTTGTGCCAAAGAAAGAGAGATCTATAAACATATTAAAAAAGTAACTATGTTGTCAATCGTGAACCAGAATGTTTGTTCTTTTAAGCCTAAGGTTTGAGAATTTCAGTCAAAAGGAAGGCAATAAGAGCAGCTTTATAAGTATTTGTGGAAGAACTGAACTACTTAGTTATTTATATAGCATCTGTAAGCAATAGAAAATGAATAGGGAGTGGGTGGTGTTAGACTGCTCTTTGCTCCAGCTCAGCAGGTGCTTGTTATGTTATTTCATGTTGTGCTTGAAAGTGTACGTTCTGTTCAAGAAGAACATCTCATTTATGGGCCATCAAATTGATGAGCTTCTTAGCTGGCTTTCATTCACGTGATATGAAAAAAAAATAGCTATACTCTTTAAAAAAGGGTAGCATAGAAAATATTGGAAGCATCGCTGTTGGTGGCTGACTGTTTGGGACAGTGGTCACTACTGCGGGCAGCAGGATACATTTTGAAAGGTAGAAATTTGAACTTGCATTTCCACTTGGACAGATATGGCAAAAAAAGAGCATAATTATAGAAATCAAAGCTGACCAGAAGAAAATGAATGTTTATATACAAGCCTTTGTAAAAAATTCCTTGTAAAAGGAATTAAAGCCACTCTAATTTTTAAGAGACAGACAGCTATCATCAAAAATCCTTTGTAGACTTAGCAGTGCTATATGAGTAGGGCTGACTTGGAAGTTTACTTAACAGTGATCCCAGAGCACTGTAGTGAGATTAATCTGTGTGGTGGGAAGATATTTGCCTTGTCTGGTAATAGACAACAATAGTAAACACTGGTGGCTAAAATATTGTTTTCAGAATTAAACGGAGGGGTTGTGGACTTTTGAATGTGGAATTTTGAATAAGATGTCATGTGCTTTCTTATGTCACAATCTTAACTAAAATTCAAGAAATAGATTGATCACAAAATTAAATTGCGAGGACTAAAAATAGTAGAAGAGGGCAATAAGTAATTTTCAGTGTGCAGTGTTATTTTCTTTAACTTCAGATGTTTATTGATAATTCAAAATACTGAGCAAGTATTAAGATTTATGATGATGTGGTCTTTGTAGCAAAGAAAACTGCAACCTATTCTAAGAAAATCAAGATAACAAGCAGTTAGATGCTTACTAAAATCACTAAAAAAGCCTGAAATAAAAACAAATAGAAAATACTGATTAGGTTGAAGTATTGTGTTGCTTCTAAAAAGCTTTGATTATTACTTTCCAATATGTTAATCTACTAGTGAATTATTGCAATTATATATATTCATGTTTTGAAAAAGAGTAGAGAACCAGAGATTTCCTCTAGATTATTGTATCTATTTATAGTCTAATCTGGATAGAATCTGTACCAATTCTAAAACTTGAATGTGTATAATTATAATAATACAGCAGGAAATGAGAACTGCAACAAGAATCTTGATTTACCTCTTGTAGCTAAGTGCACCAATCCAGAACTCCTAAGCACATTTGTTTGGCCCATCAGTTCTGTACTGGTAATTTCTAAGAGGGAGCCTGGAACAGATATTGGGAGCTGGTGTGGCAGTCATGCTGCTCCCATGCTGAAAGCTTCAGGAATGGGAGATCCCATTATGGTAAAAGTTGAGGTTCACTGATGTACACAACCTGTCTATCCCTTCTTCTTCCACTTTCTTCATCCTTATAGTTATTTTTCTAGTACACAACTGCAAGCTGATTCTTTGATATTTGTTCGTTTTTTCTAGCTCCTCTCTTTTTACTGTGTGCTAGTATATTTTGATAAACCACAGATAAACTTCCCCATCTGTTTCAGTTCAGTTCCTTCAGTCCTTTGGTCTTTTGCTGTGGATAGTGCAGACTTCTCATCCTCATCTATATGCACCTACCTACACCTCTGTCCCTTTTTCCTTTCTTTCCTTATTTCTGACTGCCCCTTTGGGGAAGTTTGTTGCTCCCATTGTCCCACACTTCACTTACAGATCCCACCAATGTCCCTCCCCTCTCTAATGCTGAGTTGTCTTTCTTTGCTTCCTCTTCACCCCTTATGCATCCACACTGTTGCTCTGATTGCCACTGCAGACTCTTTTTTCCTTTTGCTTATCCCACTCTTTATTTCTGGCAGTTTATGCAATTTATTGATACTGCTTTAGATTTTACAGTCTTTATTCAACTGACTTGTTTAACCTGCTCTTTTCCCTTCACTTTTGTGTCTAGATAATGAGTTTATCTACAGGTTTACATTAAGTAGAGAAGTGTAAACCTGGTGATTTCATAGCTGTAAAGCAATCGTCTTTTGTTTCTTAATGAAGTCAAAAGGTATTCATTGAAGGTCTAAAGAAAGCCATAGAGAATATGGAAGAAAATTTAGACATTTTCCTGGAGGGACTTTTGAGAGATTGAGGAATCTTTGTGATCTGGTAATGTAGAGAGGCAGCTCTTTCTTTTTGTCTTGAGAGCACCCTGATCATAATGAAGCATCCTGAGACACTGAAGAGCTTCCAAAGCAGTTCTGAGAGGTACGCATGCTCAAAGTTGAACTCAGTTTCTGTTAAGCAGCCAGTGTCCCAGGTTTTTCCCACAGTTTCTGGGAGGACTGTGCTCCAGACAGATCACCAGAAGGAGATTTCTTGAATCTAGAAAGGCAAAGACCTGTAGTTGTGATTGGGTCTTTTGGAAAACAAAACAAACAGTCAAAATAGATTCAAACATGCTAATAAGAGCATTAGATAGCAATTAAATTGGGTGCAGTTGCAACTGAGTGCTTGCTCATTGCATTACGTATGAGGGCCTGCTTTGAAAGTAGTGCCCCCTATTTTATGGTGTTGGCCCATTACAACAAAGATGGATGTTGGTGGGGCAGTAGATGCTGAACCTTCCTAATGACATTGTGTCTCATTTTGTTGCCACGCACTAGCTGGCAGCAGAGGGGCAGTCTGACAGAATGGTGTCTAAGGTGGAAGTGTGGATGAAGCAAAGGTGTATCACTGAGTTCCTCCACGTAAAAAAAAATTGCACCCATTGCCATTCGTTGGTGTTTGCTGAATATTTATGGAGACCAACCAGTGGATGTGCGAGCAGTGAGGCAGTAGGTGGTGCATGTCTGCAGCGACAACAGTGATAGTGGGTCACTTTCACTGGTGCAGACTTTTATGGATGGAGCATGCAGGTTATTGTTTGTTGCTGGTGAAAGTGTACATTTAATGGTGGTGACTATACTGGAAAATAGCGTTTTGTAGCTCTTTGAGAATTCTCTTTCTTTGAGAATTTATGCTCTTTGTATCTGTTGTAGTTCCCATGGAAATAAGTAGGAGGCATTATTTTTGGGTGACTCAAGCATTTTTAAAGTGTGTTCTTCATTTGCTGAAATCGTGATGCTTTGTTGTTAGGAAAGAAGAGGAGAGTACACTGTGCAGATGAGAAGGCATAGATCCCAACATGTGATCACTCTGTTTTTACAGGGAGCGAAGTGAGTTGTACTAATGATCATTCTTTCGTTAGGGAATTATTTTTAACAAGGCAATAATATCCTTCTCTCTCTGCAAGGAAAAAAAGGATGAGAGCTGTAAAGTTAAAAAGACAGAGGATGACATTGCATGAGCATTGCAGCCCACAGAGCTGCCCCTGATGGGAGAGCTGCTGCCTCAAATATGCCTGGACTCACATTCAGTCGGCTGGGCGGTGCCGTCACTTACAGTCACACTGCTTCAGACGTGCAGAAGATAACTCCCGTGCTCTCATCTAATAGCAGGCAGTGCTGCCCGAATTCGGCAGAGCCATGTGGAGCAGCCTCACTTCTTGTCTGCAAGCTGAGATAAATCAGGGGAGATGTGCTACATAGACAGAACCCACTCGGTTGAAATAAGTGAGAGCAAGGAAAGGATTTGAATCCTGGCAGGGAGGATATTTCTGTATCTGAATAAAATGAGGTATTTATAGCACTTACTGACATGATTTCTATTTACTGTAATTTGAACCAGTGTTCAAACTACATTTTCCAAGCCAACAGGAAGAAATTTTCAGAGCTGGAGAACAAAGTAGCATTCCAGAAAGAACCTGAATTCTGGAAAAGAGAGGAAGGAGGAATCTGCTGTTTGCAGTGTCTGCAATATCAGAGAGAGAGCAAACATTTGCTCTTAACAGTTTCATCTATTGATGCATTTCAACACAGTTATTATGACCCTGAGTTACTGTGTAATTATTATTGTTCCCAGCAGAGTTACTGTTTCATTGCTGCTTAATTATGTGCATTATTTCAGAATGACTGCAATTCAATTCCTGTCTCTGAAATAAATGTTGCAGGAGAGGCAGTGTCATACCAAAAGAAGCTTGATAGTCAGGATCTGGATACTGGACAAGTATACAAAATTATCTGTTGATGTAACCTACCTCTGTCTTTTTGAGGCATTGCAGAGACACAATAGACCATAGCTCCACCATTTAGAAGCAGCTGCTGAGATAGTGGTGAATATCCTTTAACTGACAGAGCAAACTCCAATGCTGAAATCTGAAGAAATTTGGGAGCTAAGAGGAGGAGAGTAACACTGTTAAACTATGATGGTTGGGTTCAGCTACAGGATGTATTTGCATTTCTTATCAAATTAAGAGCCTTTTTCACGGGAATGTTTCCAAATCAGTCCCAGTTCTTGGTAACCCTGTTCATGTCTTTTGAGTTTTACATGAAAAGAATGTTCAGCAAAATAAACAAGATTTTCAGGATCACAGCAACTAGTACAGTTTTGAGCTGGTTGGCTGATAAAGATTTAGGAACAAGTCTGGAGCTTCCATAATTCCTGACTCGGAAGGATTCTCTCTTTGTATTTCCTGCTGTTTTCCTACACTGTGAGCTTAATAAAACATCCTATGTAATTCTCTTTAAGGAAACCTCTCTAATCTTTTGAGACATGTTTGAGTAAATGCCTTTTCAGCATTATTTGAAACTCTGTATGCATGAGTGGTTCGGCAAGAAAAATGGAAACTAACTTTTTGCTCAGAGAGCTTCTAGTGATTGCTGATGAAAATAAATAAAGGAGGCAACAGCTGTTAGCTAACAGCCAGCACACTCAGAGTGTAGAGCAAAAGGTGATGCTGTGGGCCCACTGATTGATAGCACACATTTTGGAAGTTTTAGTTCATACACTCTCTTTACTGGTGCTGTGGATGGGATACACATTAGCAGCTGGAGCACACTACATACAATCCTTTATTGCAGTTTTTTACTAAGTTTGAAAAGTGTGTGTGGGTAAGTAATGTAGTAATGTAGGTGCACTCTAGAAGAGGCAGCTGAGATTGCTGTCACTGACCTGACTGCATCTCTGGCTGCCAGAGACAAATCTGGGAGTCACAAGGTAGAGTTAGGGAGGAGAAATGGGCAGCCCTGAATAGTAGTAAAACAGCCCCAAGGGTTTAGGAGGTTTTTCAAGGCAAGGAACAAGGGACAAGTGAAAAGCCCTGATAGTTGAAATGTATTCTTCGTTGCCTCAGGGAGAGACATGAGACAAGGAACTGAGACAGGCATATCGAGCAGCAGCTCAGAGACTTGCTAGTAATCACAGCAGCATTTATCCCAAGCATACTTACAGATTTAGGTATGTTAGTACTTGTAATTTGATATTGAAAACTGCCTGTTTTCTGGTGTTTGGGGAGGGAACCTGAGCAGTTTTCAAACAAGATCTAAAGTACTGTTGTGGAAAAAGAGAACAATACAGTAAAAACTTTGACCTGAGAAGATGGAGAGTCTAGATGAAAGGCAAAAGCTGTGGTCAGTCATTGATACCTGTTATGGGACTCTGGGAAACAGGAGCATCAAGATTGCATCCCGCTGAAAGTGGAAAGGCCTTTTGAACATGCACATCTCCTGGGATGCATATTTCTGAAGGGTATTTAAGCACCTATGAGCAAATTTGTGTAATGAAAATAGTAACAAAATTTATGAACTGCATAGAGCAGATAAGATCACCACATGCCCAAGATAGAATAATATTCTGTTAGCGATGGAAACCAGTGCTTTGTGTGAAGGTCATAGCTTAACCAGTGCTACAGTAGAGCCAATCAAGAGGAGATAGAAAGAGGTATGAACAAGATGTGATGCATATAAAAGCTGTTTTTATGAAAGCATGGCAAGAAACCCATTAAAGAAGATAGGAAATTACACGCTGAAAAAATGCTGATGCAGTGCCCTAAAGAAACAGAGAAAGTCACCAACCAGAAGGAAGAGTCTAGCAAAACGCTGATTGATAAAAGCAAAAAGTGTCATAGAAATAAAACATTAAGGAAACTAACAGTCTCAAAATATTCAAAAGAAGCTGCTACATGTTCCATTTCCTTCAGTTTAATATATATTCAGGCAGAACTTCTTTCATAGGTAGAAAAGAAAACTTTAAATATGACATTCCAATAATCATTTTCAGGAAACACGTAAAAACTAATACTGCTTTTTCATAGGATCGTTGATTGTGTGCTAAAACTTTTAAAGGAATTATATAGCAGCCAAAATAATTAGCCCTGAAGAAGGTTCACGTGCTTTGGTTTCACTGTAATTTTCTTGTAGACTTTAAAATTGTTAATTACTGCGTAGTGTTTACTGAGATCACGGAGGATAGAATGGTACAAGCTGCATAATATTAGTATTTCTAATAATCTGAAATCTATAAATGATCTAGATCCAATCCAAAGCATAATTGTGGTTTAAGAAGATGGATATAAAAGAGAATGTTCAGTACAGATAGTTGCTATACAGCTTATTACCACCAGGAGGCCTGAGTATTGTATGAACTTTTAAGGAGTGTGCTGAATAAAAGAGATCATTAATTTAATGTAGAGAATTCAGCGGTACATTAATTATTCAAAAGGCTCTGTACTATATTAACTCATAAGTATTCAGTTTAGACAGATAGTATGGGAATTTAAATTCCCATAAATGATATTAGATAAAGCTTTATGTCAGAATTATTCACTCCTTTTTCTTTCTCTCTAATCAGGTGGTTGTGGTTCTCTGAATACTTGTGTTGCAAGGCAGAATTCCTTTTGAGATAATCTCTGAATAGAAAATAACCATGAGGTTCTTCATCAGTCCTCTTGTTACACTCTGTTTCATCTTCTGTATGTCAGGTAAGATGTGTTAATTCATTTAACTGTCTTCAGTTTTGTGCATTCCAAGGTCAATTTTGCTTTTTGTATAGTTTCAGTACAGTTAATTAATAAATGCAAGTAAGTGTGAGTAGGGAAGCGTACTAAATGCAGATCTGGACTTTAAAATTGTTCTTGGCGATTCCCACTCTGTATACTGAACCAGTTATTTCCTCTAGTTTCATCTAAGGCTATAAGATTGTATCAACCATCTATTTGTGCACAGATAATCAAGATGATTAGAAGAATAGAAAAATGCCCATGAGAAGACATAATAAACAGAAAATTATTTAATATTGTCACTGTCTAAAATTCACAAAATTAGAATTAGGACATTGCAGTGGTAGTTTTCATAATACAGTGTAGTAATGCTGTATATACTAACTTTGATTGGAATTATAAATAGTAAAACTTTTCATAAACATAGATGTGGCTGTTTTAAACTTGCAGGAACCATATTTCTGATGTCTAAAATTAGAGATTTTTGCAACTCAAATTCTGGTTCAGTTCTAAAAGATAGACGAGCTCTTTGAAAAGTTAAAATTCAGTATTAAAATTTATTTCTCGTTACCCTTTCCAAATAGCTCTGAGATTTGTAAAGCCTGTTTTAAACATTCTTGCCAACTTAAATGAATGCTGGGCATGAATTGGGTTGCCAGTGTAGAGCTCAAGAAAGAGAACATTTTGCTTACGTACAAACTGCATGAATTAAGATCTCAGCATGTAAAAAGCAGAATAATTAGACTGT
The DNA here is from genome assembly GCA_035772895.1 of Perdix hodgsoniae. Classification (NCBI taxonomy): domain Eukaryota; kingdom Metazoa; phylum Chordata; class Aves; order Galliformes; family Phasianidae; genus Perdix; species Perdix hodgsoniae. The sequence goes on from JAPSGF010000074.1 coordinate 705,407, forward strand.
GCATATAAAAAGGTTTGAGAACTGCAAGTATTCATGTGAACTATGTGGTTATTTTCTAACATGTATCAATTAGGCTGTAAGTTAGTCCCTGCTTTGAGGAAAAAGTTAATTGTAATGTTAGTTTTACTGCATTTACAATAAGACATTTTTGGGGGATTGTAGTTATTTTGGGGAATTGGGGGATGTAGTTATTTAGTCTTCCAGCAAACTTAGCAGTTCATGTTCTTGCTCAGTCTGGCCCACCATTTCAGGCATCACCTCAACATCACTCTATGAGATGGTATTGTTTACATTATTGAGTCTGGAAACATTATTAATATTGTGATATGAGTTCACCACCCATAAGAAGCTACTCCACATTTCACATGAGTACTTTTTTATTTAAAGGAACACTATTTGATTCTATGAAGGGTTAAACTTCGTTCTTTACTCCATGTCTGAGTTTATTAGAGGATATACTGACACATAATATAAATCAAGACCTTTAAAATATTGTAATCACTTACATTGTATTCATTATGTATTTTAAGGGCCTTGTCTTTGTTAAGATACGAGAATTGCTGATGTTACAAAAAAAACAAAAAACAAAAAAAACAATTTCACTATTTTAATACTGGACTTTTTCTGAAAACAGGCTGTCAATTACCATCAGTAACATTACACGTGATTTCATTCCTATCAGACAAAATCATCAACTATAGGAGACAAGCAAGGGTTGGTAAAAAAAAAAGCTCTATGAGTCAACTACTGGCAAAATGAAATCCATTTAATTCCTTCATGGGCAGCTATTAATAATCAGTTAACAATTAATGCTATTACTTGCATATTACGTATATTGCAGTTGTGCCCAGAAACCAGAGATCTTGGCACATTGCAAGTGCCTTAGATTGACATTATACTGTGGTATTCTATGAATGTCAATAGCAAGATCTGCTCCGAAAGTAAGGCCCTCTATTTTATGATGTTGTCCCACAAGATCGGATGCAGATTTTGGTGGCATGGCAGTAGAGACTAGAACTTCCTGCCAGTATTATGTTACATTTTGTTGCCACACAGCAGACAGCAGCGGAGAGGCAGACTGGCAAAATGGCATCTAGTGTAGATTGTCTGAATGTTTCTAGAGGCCAAAGACAGGATGTTAGCACAGTGACACTGTGGGCAATGCATTTCAGCAGTGGGTCATCTGCACTGATGTGAAGTTCTAGGAGCGCAGCGTGCGTGCTCTTGTTCATCACTGGAGAAAATGCACAGCTGATGGTGGCCGTTGTGTTGAAAAATAATGTTTGTAGCTGCAAATCTGCTCTGTCAAATAGTGTTATTGTACTCTTTGTATCTGTTGTAGTTTCTATGGAAATAAGTAGGAAGCATTACTTTCAGAGTAACTGACATAAAAAGAATGAAGTTGAGTATAATGGTATTGTATGTAGTATGCATTGATATATTCATAGCAATATTTAGTTTATCTTTCATTTGACGATAGTTGGCTGTTGAATAGGAGGCAGTGGTGTAAAGGGTTTTGAATGTGGGGAGGTTACAATAGAGCTGGGTTTAGAAGGACCTTCAAGTTCAAAGGAAATTCCTGACTTATCTTCTGTTAAGGAATAAATCCAGGACTTGCATGAATTTTAATCAAAAGCCAAATCTAACACTTACTTCAAGAATAAAAAAGTCTACCAACAGTCTACCAACGTGAAGGATTCATAGTGTTATACAGTCAGAGGGAGTTCATTATCCCTAGTGTATTATTACAAGGCTGAGTAGCACACACATACACAAGCTTTATTTTGCATTCCTAATCGAATAGCCATTTGAATTAAGAAGTCTGTTTCTATCATCTGGTCATTTTAGCGCCGTTTTAGATTATATCTGAATCTTTGCAGTCTTTACTCTGCCCTAGCACTTGAATCTTGCTAAAGAGTTTCTCATTTCCAATGAGTGCTAGAGTTGCTGGTAATTAGTCGTAGCAAATTTTCATTTTCAGTATATCTCTTGGCAATGAAAATGTCATAGAGACTAGTAAGTGCTTAGCTGCAGACATAAAAGGGGTTGCTTGAGAGTGTTCACAGTATGGTTAAAAGATGAAAGATACTGTGGAAAAGAGGGAGCATAATTAGGGTGATCAGATCAAGTTTTAGGAAGCATTCTTCCACACATGATGCTTAAAAGAGGAGTGCTGTAATTGTAAATACTAACAGAGAATGTCGGAATTGAAAATGTTTTATGAGTAAAGACCGTGAGTTCTCATATAGCAACCAAACAAGCTCATATTGAAGAGAATATCACAATATCATATTGAAGAGAAAAGTTAGCAGGGAACAGATTTTGAAAGCACGATTTTTAAAACTTTGCTTCAACTTTTTTTTAAGTAAACATGGGGTTTCATGGGAAGTGTATTTGGCTGAAGTTGCCTCCTGTAGTACTGGATCCACAGTTCTAAGGCACTTCTACAAGCTAAGTTCCTTTGGGCAAACCAGTTCATGACCAGCACCACCAGTCAGGGTTTCTGCAACCCATGGCTCCTAAGAACATGGAGTATATGATCTGCGCTGGAGCCAGAAATACAGTAGCTTTCAGAACCAGTGTCCTTTCAGGTGTACCACCATCTGGTCTGTCTCAGGTTCAAAAATAGCTGCCAAAAAGCCTGAAAATATTGAGACTTCATGTTTTGGGTTAAACTGTGAGCCTTCATAAATACCTACTGGAAGTACCTGGAAAAAAGGAAGGTAGGAGACTGAAAAACTGAACATCATGTTGACTTGAGACTTTCAGAATTAGGCCTGCAAGGGTCAAGTGATTTTATCACTCTGTATGTCAAGAATTGTTACCTGTTTTCAAACAGGTCTTCTTCCTATTACAGGAAATTTACAAAGGGTTTTTCCTTTTCCTTTTCCTTTTCCTTTTCCTTTTCCTTTTCCTTTTC
>JAPSGF010000074.1:708336-739704 GCA_035772895.1 Perdix hodgsoniae
TTTCCTTTTCCTTTTCCTTTTCCTTTTCCTTTTCCTTTTCCTTTTCCCTCTCTTTCCTTCTTCCCTTTTTCCCTTTTCTTTTTTTCCAAAAGCAAAATATATGGTTTTTAGAATTTTGGAGATTTCTCTGCAATAAAACTCCAAACTTTTAGCCACTTCTGTTTTATAGTAATCAAGGGCAGAAGTTAAAAATTAACAATGACTAGCCATTTTCCATTAGTGGGGAACGTGCAGCTACTTGAATGAAGGGAAGAAAACATTACGCAAATCAGTGCATTGGGAGTTTAGGCAGAAATCATCTGCCATGAGACAGGAGCAGTATTTATTTTCCAGGTAAATTAGTGTTTGAAATGTAGCCTTGCAGATGAAAGCTGATGAAAAAGCTGTAAGTAATTTGGTCTTTCACTTAGTGATATAACAGTCAGTTATAATAAGGGTTGCTTTACAGAGTGCACTTTGAGCAGCGCAAGGCATATGAGAGCAGTGAATCACTCCTCAGGGAACATCAAGATGATTGTCAATCCACTGCCAAAAATGTTATTTCACACCTATTACTAGTAATATTTGACTCTACTTCTCTTTCCTCTGACATCTCCAACATATTTCCCCATTGCCTTTGACTTCCTATTACATTCATATACTATTGCTGAGTTTGATTTTCAGACATTTCTTTCATCTATCTTATCCCATATAAATAAATGAACCATATTGTATCTTCACTTTCTTCACTTGGGAGATTTTTTTTTTTATTTTTTTTTTGTGATTAGTGAGTAATTGATTACATTTGGCTCTTAGAAGAATCAAGTAGAAAAAAAATTACTCCTTTATTTTTTTTTTCATTCTGATCAAACTGTTGTACTTTTTACCTTGAGTTTCATATTTCAGAGTCTGGTAATATTTGATTTTGGGTCAGATCAGGGCTCAAAAGGCAGCCTGCCATTCTAGGAACTATTTTCATTTGTGCAAAATGAATTGATAGTCCAAGGGTAAAAGTGTCAAAACCACTTCCATTATTTACGGAACCTAATAATAACCTAATGCCTTGCTTTTGAATATCACTTCAATGAAGTCTAGTAAGCCTGAAAGTCAGTATGACACAGGGCTTCTCAGTACAGGACAGTTGCTGTGATGTATAAATGAGAATGCCATTAAACAGCATGCTGAATTTCTGACTATGTTGCTGATATTTCATATGCACTTGTGTGGGGAGATTATGCAGACTAATAACACACTCTAAATTAATTTTTAATTTGCCGAGTATTGTCTTTCCCACAAGATCAAGTTGTTAGGCCCTTAAGTAACTTTTGAAATAGTCCTTATGTTTCTGAAATTTCATGTAATAGGCAAGTGTGTGTGTGCTGAAAAGTACGGTATTGCATTGGCAAATTCTAAGTATTGGCAAATTCTAAGAAGAGAAGCAAACTTCACCTTTTCATTCTTAGGCATAAGTGGATAAAATTGCTTTTAGAAGAGTTGGCACATTTTATACTAGAAACTTGTTATAAAAGTGAAACTACATAATAAACTACATGGCTCGTGAAGAACTTTGTTGATACGTGTCTTGTCTTACTCAGTGGGTTTCAAGGAAGGTGAATCATGCCCTTGTTAGTAGGGTTTGCTACCATGATGGAATCATCCAAGACTCAGAGAAACAATATAAATCAGTATATTGAAAGCACCCTAACAACAATTGATACACTACTTCAAAGTAATATTGGCTAACTTGCTAATAATGATTAATAAGTGTTACAGGTAAGAGTACTTTGGCAAAGGATTTACTTGCATGCTAAAAGTTCTGAGACAGTATTAGGCAATAGCCACTTCAATGAGTGAAAGAATAAAAGAGTGAAAGAGAAAAGATAGAAAATGGGGAAAGAGAGACTGACAGATAGGCAAACACAGCAAAGCAAAGCAGTTCTCATCTCTTCAATCCAGGGATGTCTTGGTATCAGAGGGTCCTGATCTTTGGTAGTGGTGAGTCATCCAAGGTTGTGGTGGTCAGCTGAAGACTAATGATAAACATACATACTCTTACTTAATAGTTCAGTAATCCAGTTCTAGACCTTGCAAATTTTAATCAGCAGAGATAAGAAAAAGCAGGGAGGCACCAGCTTCTGTCTTGCCCTCAAAGGATGGCATCATCTCCCAGTCTCCTGTATCGAGCTGGAAAAATTTGCTTAAGCTAGAAAAAATTCCTGGGCCTCCCCACTTGAAAGCAAACAGCTCCAAAGAAATGTTGAATGTTGATTTGAGGCAATACATTCGTAACCAGTCTCAGACAGTGTGCATGAGAAGGTTAAAGATGGAAGTGATTCTCCTGCCTTTTCAGTCCAGATAGGTAGAGGTAGCCTTCCCCAAGATAATTTTGTCTAGTATGAAGTGAGACTACTTAAGTGGTTACTTTTTCTGTTTTGAGTGCTGACTGGCTCTTGGTGATTGATATTCCTCTAACATTTTTCTGGCTAACGCTGGTGCCTTCATCAGCATAACAGTGTCTTCTTTCTAGATGATTATATGCTTCGTCATGAGTTTTTTGGACATTAGCATGTTATTGCCTCAGCATATTAGCTTCCCATAAAGGCTAAGAGTAACTTATCCCGCCACAAACCTTAGAATATATAAAGCTTGGATTTTTAATATAACAGTGGGTTCAAATACATGTTATAAGCTGAGTTGAAATCTATGTAATTTAAAACTTTCAGCCATGTCAGATGGTATTATTCACAATCCTAAAGACAGATATAGGGTTGTGGTTTTTTTTTGTAAAATGTGAAATGGACAAATACATTTAATACTGATTTATCACGTCTGTAATGTCCCTATTTGGGTCTTAGAAAACCATTTAATGCTACTGCAGAGTATTTGACATTTATAGATAAATATTCACAATGTACTTTGTGATCATAATGATCCGAAACCTGAAAGTGCTTTGCTTGCCTTCCTGCTAGCCTGGTAGAGATATTTAGTCTGATTCCCAGATCAGCCTGGACCCAAGCATGAGCTTCTTGTGTACTAGTAGTTGCTCTCTTCTGTGACATTGATAACAGTACGGAATATGCTTCTAAATATCATACAGTTTCCAAGCTTTCAGTGATGATGTTGAATGTGATGAGTTAGTGATAGTTAAGGTAATGAATGAGTCCATGGTTCTTCTGTTCAGTAGCTGTTGACACTCAAGGTTAACCCAGCCATGTGCTGTGTCAACAGATCTTTGTCCCTCTCTCATGTGAAAATATGTAACAGGATACAGCAATGTCAGATAGATCAATACTGATGATAGTGATACTCAATGTCTGTCTCAAGCAGACACACTTAGCAATGGTAAATGACAGAAATAGAGAAGAGTACAGGAAGCAGGAGCAGAAGGAGAAGATCCAGTGGAGTGACAAAATAAAATGGTATTGAAAATAATTTTATGATGGCTAGCAGTGGGAACAGTGCAATTTCACACATTATAGCTTCTTTCTGACATTGACTTCTTGGAAACTTTTTACTGTGATTTGTTATTGTTACATCACGATTTATGGTGTTTTTAGAATCAAGCACAGGACTTGAGCACGTGCTTAACATTGCATTCAAAAGTAATCTTGTTTAATTGGATCTACTTATGTTCTTAAGTTTTGTGATGAATCAGGTGCCTGAAATAATATGAGACTTTTAATGAATTTTCAGTGCTGTCTCATTATTTTTTGCCTTAAGCAAACAATAATATCATTTTACCCTTTCTAAAGATGATCTTAAAGATCTTAATGTTCACAGAAGAAGCTCTTATCCATTAATAAAACTGTTACCATCCTTTATTGAAAATATATTCCCCTGACCATTGAATTATTAGGCATTTATCCATCAAAAAACTACCTGCCAACCTTTCTACAGTTACCTTTGAAATGAAATGTTTTATGCACAGATATTTCTGAAGCAAACATCCATATTTTTTTTGTACATCTTTGCTTTTGTAAAGCAAAATGATAGCTTGTTTGCTCTGGCATGCAATCTGTAGATCTTGAAAAGCATTCAAATCTTTATCTCTTTATTTTTCAGCAGTGCCTTCTAGTACACTGAATTTTGGTTTTCTGGTCATGGAGTCTGAGATTTTTGTACTGTGCAATTGCAGTAAAGAAAAACATTTGCAGGAGTGTTTGCAGGATTAGGGCCTTAGGATACTTCCACTGTAGTTTCTGAACATAAGCATTCATAGTTATTTATAGCACCGCATGTTTTACTACCAGCCTTTCACTGCATTTCAGCAATCTATCATTTCCTTTGTTAGTTTATTTTACATAAGTTACTGTACACATTAATCTTTTCCTGTTTGACATGCAAGTTGTTCTTACTGAGTAAATCAACTTTTCAATGCTGTCAGATCTGGGAGCATTTCCTGAAGCCTGAGTGCCCTAAATACAGTCAAGTGAACGCATGCTCCGTTTTGCTTAGTTGACTGTTTCCTCTACTAAGAACCAGTTACTTCTCTGGTTTTGTGTGTGTGTGTTTTAATTTAAGGATTTAGCAAGATTAAAGATATGCTAGGGCAACTGAGGCAAATACACAAATTGGACATCCATTAATAATATCTTGCTATTACAGAATGAGAGTCATTTGGGTGAAGTGACTTAATCTTATATTTAATGTCACATTTAGTTTATTTTCCCATTTAATATCCACATAGCTACATATTCACCATTTCTGATTAATCAGCTTAAATACATAACATTTTTAAAAGTTGTGTAATGATACTGTATATCACCCATGACAGTTCTGTTCTAAAGGGAAATGTAGGTCACTTTTCTACATTCCAGAAAGATAAAGCATAAATAACTCTGTAAACAAGGATGAAGTTAAAAAATATATATTTTTACTCCTCAGTGAATTTTCTGCAGCTCCTGCATGAAATATAGATTATAACTGCCCTGTAAGGCAACGTGAAAAAGCATATCTTGTAAAAAATGTGGAAAATGAAGACATACTTGTAATCTTTCACAGATTTATCACATTACAAAAGAGATAAAATGTTAATTTATAACATTGTTTGTTTATTATCATACTAATTGCAAGAAGACATGAAGGTAAACAGATGTTTAACATGATTTATTGGCCTATCTTTGAATGAGAGACATGCAAGGAAGTCATTATAGAAGACTAACATTAAAATTTCAGGATATTTTTCCCTCCGGGAATTTTCTGTTTTCTACTTTTTTTTGTATTCAGATTGGGCAGAGAATTGATGACACAGAATGTGAGAATGGTATATTGCTTGGACAGGCAGAAGTCTGTACAAATAAGTTACTAAACAAAGAAAAATTTCAGGAATTATCCATTTCAGATTCCTTCCAAAGGAAACTATCAGTTAGAAAATAGCTTCCTGCGTACTTGAGGCAACTGTCCCGAAGCAGAAGAAAACAGATAATTTCAATGATGGTGGCTGTTAAATGTTAACTGTAAAATAACATCATTATTATTGGCTCTTATAGTCTACCACTAAACATGGCGGTCTTCATTTCCCGTTTTCCAGATTTCATTCCATGTGAAACAGAAGTCATTATTAAGACCATCAGCTCTGTGGTACTCGTCATGTTTTATATCATCCTTATGATTCCCTTTGCTAAAAGTACCAATGAAAACCCGAGGCTGCTTAACTGCAGGCAGTCTGCTGTACTTGAGCTTGCTCCTTTAACTGCCATGGAAGACAATGTGCCAGAGGCTAATTCTCATCTCATCAGAAAGCTGCTAAAGCTCTGAAACTATCCAAGTGTGGAACTGGTAGAGAAGAAAAAAATGATTGAACCTAGAATGAGTTGTTAAAAATTGTTGGTGGGGAGTCTGACTCAGTTAAGTGCAGTAGCACAGCAGGTGTAGGGCCCTTTCTGCCAGCTGCTGTGCCAGATGCTGAGGATTGCAATTTTCTCGGGCCTGTGAAGCATGATGAGGTTGCTGCAGCAGGTTGTCACAGACAGTATATTTCTATGGAGAAATTGTTTGTGTATAGAAAACTGGCTTGTGCTTGGCAGACTTCAGATTTCTAGGATCTCTCAATTTTGTGACCAACTGAAGGTACTAACTTCTGTCCATTTCCATACCTGTGATTCAGGGGAAGCGGTAGCCTGGACCCATCTCTCTCTCATTCCCTGGGTTGGAATTCAGGCAGTTACATCTCTCTGATTAACAAACGGAGCCTGATATGCTGAAGCAGCTTTCACAGAGCACAGTGTGAAGCAGTGCAGTCCCATCTAGCTCTGCAAAAGGAAGAAAAGATTGTGTAGGCCAACTTTTTTTTCTGGTTTAAATTTTAATATAAGAAGTTGCTGAACTTCTCTCTTCAGCTTCACTCAAGCTCTTTTGTCATTATCTAGCGTCTTGTTTAATCCAGAAACTAAATTCTTCATTAGAAATAGTTTTAGGAAAGCCCTATGGACTTCCTAAACCCTCTGTCCCATGGACAGTAATTTTACCTTCAGGGACTTCATAGATTAAAGCTATACTTCAAAATGTATTAGTTAAAGATCCAAATGCAGTACCTGTGCTGGCAGTAAGTGATACTCAGAAGTACTGTTCACACAAAAAAAGGAATGTTAGGGTTTGATAAAATATCTGATAAATTATCTGTTATAATGATCTGTTACATATCTCTGAATTTACGTTCCTGTCTATATTGAGAAGACCACTATTTCAATGTAAGGTGTAAGGTTTGTGGAAAAAAATAATTTTTATGTGGCTTCCAGAATAAATTATTATTATTAAATTTTGCTAAGGAGGAACAGATACACTGTCATATCTTAGAACATGTGATGTGTGATGGTGTAAGGGCAGCGTTAATTCTTCATGCTTGACCTCCCCATGTTCTTTGGGTGTCTGAGCCCTGCAGAACAAATAAGAAGCAGAAAGTACAGTTGCACTTCTGGTGCTGCACTGGAGTGGAATAACAACCTCTTTAGGGTAAGGACTTTTTTCTTGGTGCAATATCAGTGTGCTCCCTGACCTTCCACTGAGGTTTATTTATGCTGCTGCAAGACAAGTGAAACTAATTATATAAAAACAGGCCCCTTATCAGGTGTGGGAGCTCCAGGAGAAGGCTTTAGTTTTGGGTTTGGTGCCAGTAGCCTCACCTAGGAGACTGCAGGTTGCACAGTTGAATTAATAAAACCAGACTCTGGAAAGATTTGTATGACTTTGTTTTAACTTTCTATGAGCTAGGTATGTGATACAAATTTCATCTTTCTCTGTGGTTCATAAAGAGGGGATGGGATTAATTATCTGCTTGAAGTGCTCATCTAAGCCCTCTAAAGAGAACTGGTATATGACTATTTTGAATGAAATCCTTAACTTTTAAAATTACATGAGATAAATCCCACAGTGTCAACAGTCTTGCTCTGAATGTACTACTGTGCACAAGAAAGACTGAGTAAGAAAGAAAGATGAAAGAAGGATAGCTGTTCTTGCTATCTCTTCATTTATTAAACTTTATCTCTCCTCGCAATCATCTCATTAAGACTTGAGCTACAGGTGCACTGCAAACCCAGACTATCTATAAGAATGCCTTTTGAAGCATTTTATATTCCTCGCCACACAGCTTATAAAACACTCCCTAAAAATAAGAATGATGTGAGCAGTCTGTATCTGAAAATGGATAAGACAAAGTAAACAATTAGGTTTTATTTATTTTTCTGTATTGGAAAAAATAAGCCCACGAACTGCCATTTTCTTCTGTGAAATAAACAACTTTACAATGGTTTTTAATAAGCTATATGTATTAACTTTCTCATCTGATTGTGCTCACAGTAATTTCTATAATAATATTATAAGGAGCTTTGCTTCATGACATTGTAGAATCATAGAATCATAGAATTCTTATATGGTTATCCATAATCTATGAGCAAAATGGATTTTCGGAATTGGATCCTTGAAAGGCTGAAGTAGCTGATAATAAACTATCTTACCTGAAAGAGATTTGGATGGACTCTCTCAAAAGAAAAATTATTTGCTCAGAACTCCAACACACTGAAATGGATGGTTTGAGTCCGAGATTATATGTCTATGGTGGCAAGTTAGCATAGTTTCATAATGCTATGTGGAATGTAAATACTACCTTTATGTTTAAGGGTTTCCATTGGAGAATGAGGTGAGTGGTTGTGCATGACTGCTTTTGTATTTTTTTCCTTCAGTATTTAATACTAATAAGAGGAAAGACTCAAGAGACAGGTAAAACATCAGAAGATGAAACACAGATTTAACATAAGAACTTTCAATAAAATTAGAAATTTAAAGATCTTTAGGTATTAAAATCTAGATTTTAAAAAAAGTTTTCATACTTCAGGCTTCAGTAATGGAATAGAAATGCTAAAAGTTATTTAGCCTTACTTGTGCAGTTTTTTAGAATCAGTCAAAAAGGCATCTTTTGGGATGATTTAGTATGCTAGGTTTGGTAGGATCTACCTAGATCACATAGAAACACCAGGTAGTCAGTCATCCTTTTGAATGGATTTTGTAATAAAAGAAAAAGTGAGTTATTTGCTGCTTTTAAAAAGATTAAAAGTCATGTATTTGGGAAAGTCAAACATGGGAAAATGAAAGGGATGTTGCTCTGAATATGTCTAGTATGCACATCTTGCATCAGATCTAGAACAGACATGGAAAGTCTAGAAATAAGAAATAACAGTAAAATGCTTTGTCTTAAGGAGGATAATACCAAACAAACAAACAAAAAAAGCAAAAAACATCACTGATAAGAATTTTTCTGAACTATTAGAACAATTTAGCTATTAAAACAGGATTTGTTCAGAACAGTCTTTTTCAGATACTGTTCTAAAGAATTGTGTGAAGGAGAAGTTAAGAAGAAAGTAGCTGAATTCTGCACTTGTATATTTGTGTGCAAGCTAGTCCTGCTCACTCTTTCCTAGGCAATGAGAATTTCCTTAACGCTGCCCACATTTCTGCCTATAAATTGTGCCTGTATTTTAATTTCTACGCAGGCCAGTGTTTTCCTAGTACCTGATAAATACCTTTTTGTCTGTTTTCTCTCTTTTCCTCTGGTTTCCTTCCCACTTGTATCCTAAGCAGTTCTGTAGTTATGCCTTATGAAATATTATGAAATATTATTTCTTTTCTTTATGCTAATATAAAGGCAGCCCAAGATCATTTTATCACTCCCACAAAACAACCACAGTCACAACACTTGCATCCTTCCTTTCTCAAACTAAACCATGCTTCATCTCTGGGATGCTCCTACCTTGAATCTTCTCAGGCTCACGATTCTCAAATCTTAAATTCAGGTGCCCGTACTTTTCCCTATCCACACTCAAACTTCTTCCAATCTGCAGTGGGTGCATATTAGGGCAAGAAATGGCAGCTGGAGAGTATTGCTTGGAGGAATGTTAAAGGGCCGCCTTCCAGCAGCATTGTTACTTACACAGGATCCATGATATAATGCATTGGGTGTTTTTTTTCTTGCCCTTCACTGAGACTACTAAATATTTCTTAACCCTCTTGAAAATTCTGATTCACGTTTGCAGAATTCACTGAACAATGTCTTGGATAGCGAGAACAGAATGGCATCTTTTGCTCTAATTTGAAATATAAATCAGAATAAATTTGCTGAGAAAATAGGGCAGTAAGTGTCCTTGAGAGGTCATGTAGTCCATTCTCTCGTCCTAAAGCAGGACCAGACAGTGACAATTTGCTTCTCATCTTGTTTATCTAGTACATCCATTCCCTTTTTTTCTCTGCTTCTACTCCTGCCCTCTTTCTTGTAAGCACAGTGTCAATCAACTAATCTTTTCTCATCCTCTTTGTGTGCATTTCTTCAGTCCCCAGACACCATCACACAGTCATGTTTCTTCACTGAAGTGTGAAAATTTTTTGCTGTTCTTTTCACAAACCCTTTCTTTTCCTTTTTCTCCCCTTATTGGTCTGCATTCAGCTTTTGACCGAACTCAGATGAAGGGCTTACTGGTTGCCCCACCTGACGTGCAGTCTGCTCATCTTGTTCCACTCAGCCAGATATCTGAAACTCAATTCATAACAGATGGCAGCAGAAGTGCCATTATAAAGCATATTTAATAGGTGTAAGAAACAGACATTCACTCAGTATAATTAATAGTGTTGGTAGCATTAAAAATGCATGCCATGAAATGCCTAAATGGTCTGTAACACCATTTGAGTCCTAAGGTGGAAACAGTCAGCTGCATTTGATATGACTATTTGCTGCTAGAGGCCATTGTTATTCTATATTCATACTTAAGGTCTGCACAGAAAGTGCTGTCAGGGCTGTGGCTCAGTCATTCAAGGCTCTGAGCAAATATGCTATTTCTGCCTTTGCAGTCTGAATGGTCTTCCTTTGATCTAGTAATACATAGATTTTTTTGTAGTGTTGTGCTCTAAAATATCAAATAAAGCAGGCCATTTTTCAAAAGCTCTTCTTTCTTTCTAGTTGCTTTTCTTTCATTCTTTTAAAGACTTATCTTCTCATTAGATGAATTCATTTCAAAAATGAAGTTGCCTGACTGTCACAGCGTAGGAGTGCCTTTTGGATCTGTTCCTGTGCCGAAGGGGATTAGTGATTATTTCCACTCAAACTTGAACTGGAAAGGGAAGTTAATGTCTATCCTCTTGTAAACAATTTTCTCCTAGTTCTGTAAAATGTGTATCTATGAATGTGGATTTTAGAAACAGTGAAATACTTACTTTAAGATTGTTAAATGCATGTATGATATTTTAATACTGACAATTTGTATTACTTAGTTTATAGGTAAAGTCTACCTTCTATTTTACATTTTGTAAGAACTGCCTAATTTCCTCCAAATGTTTTAAAAACAAAGGTAAGAATTTTAAGAGGATAAGTACAGAATTAATATATAATAATTTTATTTAGGGACTTTCATCTGTTGCATTACATTTTTAAATGTAGAATTACAAGACATACTGCATTTTGTATACACTACACAGATACTACTGCAAAATGGTAGGGTTTCTCCATCCTTAATAACTGATTTGGGAAATTTTAAAGCTAACAATATTCAATCAGATCATTATAGGAAAATGATATTTGGTTCATAAATCTTACAAGGTTTTTGTCGTCATCTTCCAGAAGGCGTCTCTAGGATTCGACAAAGGTCTAAACATGAATGGAAAGCGAACCTGGTAGTGGACACATACTATTTGTGTATTTGCCACTTTCACAGAAAAATAAAAAAGAAACAAAATTAAAAAAAAAAAAACCACCAACAACACAGTTATATTGTGGATTTCCTAAGCAGAATTTTCCCAGACTTTTCCACCTTTGCTCCTAGTCTTGCTTTTGCAGACCCCAAAGAACAGCAACCTTATGCATTTGGAAAAGATGAAGGACAAGGGAATGCAGCTGGGAGAAGCCGAACCTGCAACCATTTTAACAGCATCAGCAAATGGAGAATAAAGATTAAAAAATAATAATTTGTTTCTAAACCTGTTTGATTTTCACTTCACCTTTAACTGCTTGTTTTGACAAATGTAAATTATTTTAAGCATGAGACTTCCTTTTATTTTATTTTATTTTAGTGGCAGAGCATTAACATATGCATACATGAGCTTGGAAAGAAGGACAGAACCATGTTCTGGAAACAATGCAATTCTCAACAGTGATCTCCAGTATTAGTTTTTATTTGTGTAGTGCTATAAAGATTATTTCTGTATATATAGGACAGCTGGAGCTGTTTGGGTTGTAAGATAATGAACAGTTAATATTGAAACTGTGGTTTTCTATCTGGACCTTTTTTTGTGAGAATCTGTTGTCCTCTGTGAGATAAGGTGGTCTTACCTGCATTTCTGAAGGGCATATCTTCAATTCATAATTATCTTCATCAAGTCTTGCATAAACTGTGAAAAATGATTTATCATGTCAGCAGAGAATGCAAAGAAGGTAGTTATACAGGAATGCAGTTTAAACTACTTTCACTCTCAGAGGACAGTGAAAGGAAGGTCAGCACTATTATCCATACTGTTCTAGTTTTCCTGATGCAAATGAAACTTGATTTTGCTGGGCTTGCTATTTAGTATTCACATTTTGAATACGGTAAGTCTGTTATAAATTCCTATTCAGTTTGGCTACTAACAAATAATTGATTAATTTTCAGACTCAACCCATTTTTCAGAGGAAGGAAACAAAGGTTATGGACCCGTTTTTGAGGAGCAACCAATTGATACCATCTATCCAGAAGAATCTTCAGATGGACAAGTTTCAATGAACTGCAGGGCTCGAGCTGTTCCTTTTCCTACTTACAAGTAACCTCTCTTATTTTGACTTTTGCATCTTACTGTGTATTTTATTCAGCGAATGGTTCATGTTTTGATGTTAAATGATTGTCTTATCAGGAAAAAAAGTGGTAGACTTGCTGTTTTTGGGTAAGAATCAACCTGGATTAAAGTCACTTAAATGTCTAGACAATTTTGAAAATACTACATTCCTGTTGTGTTAAATGGTTTTGGCTTTTGAAAGGAATACTGATCCAGACACAGAAGATGAAAAAGTGGCCTTTAAGAAACACTTCAGAGGCTTTCTGCCTTAGGTTAGGAATGGCTGAGGTTCTTGTTCTTCTTAGATCAAAATAGCTTTTTGATCCCATTTTACTCCGAAAAAAGAAGGACTGGTATTGAGTCTGAGTATCTTATGTTGCTTCCACCATGTTGTGAAGAGGTGCTCATGAATGTAACAGATTCATACATATAACCTCTTTCATGACGAGTATATTTTTAGTAACAGAGCAGTTATTTTTCATTGTGAAATTTCAGGGCATCCATGTGAGTTTATTGTCTGTTACATTCTCTGTATGTATAACAAATGTGCTTATGATTATCATCATTCTGACTAGTTTACATTCTAGTCATGGGCAGATCAAACTAAGGGTAGATACAATTTCTTGTCAGCAAAATATTTTCATTTCATTAAATTATCCTATGATCTGCACCAATATTTGTCTCCCTGGAATTAACTCAGTCTTCTAAGAAAGAAAAACACAATTAAGATAGCTGTCTACTTACACAGATCTACCTGAGAGTAAAGATAACTATAATACCGCTTTTGAATCTCATCTCTAGCTCTGATAGCATAAGTTTTTTCCACACGGTATTTTGCTGTTTCACTTCTTTGCTCTCCCTGTGCTTGGCAAGATCTGGAAGCCACGTAGCAGAGTGGAGTTTCAGATTCAGAACCTGTCAGATATACATAGCCATCACATTCGATTCACCCAGCCTACTACACCCTGCCTGCAAATGTGAGCAGCATAGCATATAGAGAATGATTATAAGCTCTACCTAAATTTCAGGCTTCATCCTTAAAGGAATAAAGTCACTCTGGAAACATTATCTTGCATCTGTAGTGCTCTTCCATCTAGAACCATACCATAATACATAGAATAGGTATTGCAAGAGACCTGGAAGGATCATTGACTCCCAATTTCTGACTCCACATGCAGAACTGAAACTGGCAGCCTTGGTGCTGTGGCCACTGCCCTGAGCAGTGTGTTCCAGTGCCTGGCAACTCTCTGGTGAAGACCTTTTCCCTGATACCCAACCTGACCCTCCCCTGATGCATTTTCACGAATGATATACTCTACCCATGTGAGAAGTTCAACAGAACCTAGTGAAACTATCCATGTGAATACAGTTGTTTTTATTTTTAAATTAATAAATTCAGAAGAAAGCAATGTTTCCATGTTACAGTTTTATTCTTAACCTCCCAGCTCTACATTTTATGCAGCGCTTTTCTGATCTCATTCAGTGCACCATAAGCTGTGCTCCTGACAATTATTCCTAGCTAATTCTGGACAAAATAGTTATTATTCATAATACACACATAATATATCTTAAAAGATTGAACAAGGATGTCCCTAAGATCCTATAGAAGCCAAATAGTATTTACTGCAGCTTGTAAGTCCTGCCTTTTATTTCTTTGCTTTGCCTTCCTTCCTGTTTCTTTTCTTTCTTTCTTTCTTTACTTCTTTATTTCTTTTGTTGTTGGTGGTGGTAATGCCACTTTTATTATTACTTTCTTCTATGACAATTCTGATTTCACCTTACAAATGATTATTTTGTATTTTTGATGCAACATTTTAATCAGGAAGAAACCAGGAAGTAATGTATCTATTCTCAATCTGAAAAAGAAATGCCTGTCTTTAGCTTGGTACAAAAATCTGATTTACACTGCAAGACTTTTATGATTATTAAATATATTTAAGTTGCATCTTTCCTTTTTGTGCTCAGAAAAAATGTATTTCCTTTCGAAGAAGGTTATGTGCCCCCCCTGGTGGACATAGTAATGAGGGCCAGTCTTCATTGATCGCTCCTCTCATAGTTTGTGAAGGGAAGTTACAGCAATTAAGGAAACACACTGTAGAGCGTTACAAGGACTAAGATGGGAGTGTCTGGCAATTTTCCGAATGTAGGAAGCAGCTCTTAAATCAGCTGTGCCACTGTCATTGCACTGGCTTCACTGGCAGTTTCAGCTTTATGAAACATTTTCATTTCCTTCTGCAATTTTGCAAAAAAAAATCACTTCAAAATCTCACTTCAAAGACATGGAAAGAACATTTGCTTAGCCTGCCTGGCCTTCAGAAGCTATCTGATGATATGTTTATTATTCCAGTGCCTGATTTCTAGCTAGCTCACTCGCAGTCAGTTCAAGCATTGTGTACTACCTGGATTGAGTTTTAATGTATGACCCATCTCTGAGAAGGCTGAAACATCTGAGACTCTTACGTTTAAAACACGTCTAATGTTCATAAAATCTGAATCTAAATCTGAATCTAAAATGCTTTTGCAGAAGAAAAGCTTCAAATATACATAATAGTGTGTTATGAACTTTTATATAGTTTATCAGAGTACATGAATTAATTTTCAAATCATGATGCTTACTCGGTTTGTTTTTGCAGCCAAATCTTACATCTGCCTTTTTTTGTTGTTTTTTTTTAATAGGTGGAAACTCAACAACTGGGATATTGATTTAACGAAGGATCGCTACAGTATGGTAGGAGGCAGACTTGTTATCAGTAATCCAGAGAAATCAAGGGACGCTGGAAAATATGTCTGTGTAGTATCGAATATCTTTGGAACTGTCAGAAGCAGTGAAGCCACTCTGAGTTTTGGATGTAAGCCAATGTTTATGTCAAAACCTAGAAGCCCTGTGGTTAGCTAGAAATGTCCAGTGGTTTTGCACTGCGGTGTCTTCTGCTTATATGTGCTGTAGCTCTATTACTCTTAAAAAAAAAAAAAAAGAAAAAGAAAAAAGGAGAACAAGCTGAGAACAACACAGAATAAGTTTTGTAAAGATTTTATGTTCCTTAGCATTCAGCTGTCATTCCAACTTTCTCAGTGAATTAAGTTATTAATTGAACCAACCAATTGAACCAAGTTGTGAATAATAATGCTCAGACAGTTTAAATTGTAGAACCAAAGGGGAAATAGTCACTGAAGAAGGACATCAGTAGTGACGAGTGGTGATCAGGCAGCGCTGTGGTGAAAGCACAAGTGGGATGCCTGCAGGAGGAGGGCATGGCAATTGTTACGAGGCATGCTCTCTGACTGCTAGGCTGTGGGAAGGCTCTGCCAGAGGACTTTTCTGTCAACTTCAGGCAGACATGAGCTACAGTCATGAAATCATGCATATGTGCAGATGTACACCGCTATCAAATGCATGCTGTATAATCACCCTACGTGAAGATTAATGGAAAATTGTACTGACTGGGGACAATTTGGGATTTTTATTTTATTTTACCTTGAAGTACTTTTTTTTTAACTAGAAATAGTTTCTCATCAGAACACAGAAATGATCTCACTCTTACCTGGTGGCCATTCACAACACCGAGTGCCCTTCAGCCGAACAGTTTAACTGCTTAATGTTTAACATCAGAGATGAACTGAAAAGTTCTGTTTTCTGCCACAAATTGTAATACTGTGGTGCTTCATATCTCAAGGAAACCCAGGAGTAGTAAATAGTTATTTTAGCATCAGTTTATATTTTAGCTTTTATCCTACTCATTCAGGACTGGCATCTTTGATGCCTGCTTTGTAGAACTCCATGTACCTCTACCGTTGAATACAGCAGCAAATATCCTTTAAACTGAATATTTATGTCATCTCCATTAGAGAGAAGTAACCCAGATAGGTTTAAAAAACTGGTAGCTGTGTATCTTCCTTTCTCCTTCTTATGTTCATCTGTAAAAAATACTTCCTTTGATAATCACTATGAGAGTTCCAAAATAATTGAATACAAAGACACAGGAAATGACTTTACATAGATTTTTTTTTGTTCTTTTGCTTGCACATAAGCTGATTGGAAAATGGCAACAAACCATTTTTTGAAGAGTTCAAGAAAATCTTGACTGTCTGTTCATGATGGAGACCTAGTATTTTTGTCTTATTATCAAATCTGCTGAAACTGTGGAGCAAAAGTCACACTTTCGTAAACTTCATGTCAATTGATCCATCTGGAAGCACTGTCTTTAGTAGATCTGGATTGGCCTCTAAGAAGAAAATAATTATTTTTAGCAGCAGCGCTTCAAAACCACCAGAATCTCTTTTTGTTGTTGTACACATATGTACATGGGAATTTTATCCTTCAGGAATATTCAATTGCTTTTTTTGTGAGCACTGTGCAAAATTAGAAGCTGAAATACAATGGTGCTTGCTGGAAAGCAGTCTCATAAAAGTAAAATGCAGCAATTTCATAGTAGGAAAGCTGCAAGAGCGACAATGGAGAGAAATTTCCATACTCACTAGTTGTTAGCTGTATGCCTCTGAGAGTGCAATGATTATGCTAATTCTTTCATTCTAGCTAAAAATGAATGTCTTCAAATTAAGAGTTCATGGAATCATGGTTATTATAATTATTGAGTAATAACCAAGTAGTGCTTATGCAAAGAAGACATCAAGACCCAATCAGAGTACAGAGCAGTTCATAAGTGGGAAGAAGGAAAATTACATCTTAATAACTGTATGACATTCCTGCACCTGGCATAGATTGTTCTATTTTAGTGCTAAAATACAGATGTTTTACATATACAAATTTCCTATCCACTGTCATTAAATCTGTGGTGGTGACTGTCCTAAAGTTTCAAAGGTTAGTCAAAGAACACAAAAAGTTTCTAGACTTAAAATATAAACTGAAAATGAAAAGCAGCCATAGTTTTTCCTTTTGTTAGGCCCTACACTCTCCAAATTCAAGGGAGTATCAAAATAGCAAAAGATTTCTTTCTATTGTTCATCATTTGAAATTTTTTTTCCTGTTTCTCTAGCAGATTGTAAAAGCCAATCTTTTACAATTAAAGTAGCAGTGAATAGTGTCACGTTTACAAGATGATGAAAAGGTCGGCGACGAGGGAAGATGTTTGCAGAAGAAGATTAGTCAATATGTAGAATCATAGAGTCCTTAGAGTTGAAAGGGACCTTTAAAGGTTCAATTTCTTTTTTATTAAAGAGTGATATTCCAAATTAATTGGGAGCCACTTGTGTAGGACAGAACGCATTGCGCTAATACACATGACAAAATTATATTTAATAGTAATCAGAAGTCCTTAGAATGGCTTAGTATTTCATGCATTATCTAATGTAAAGATTCAGATAGTCAGTGGAAAGATTATTTTATCTTCTAGTCAGTTTGAACAGAAGAAAAACTAGTGATTCAGAAACTGGAGAAGGTGTATTTCCATAGAAGTTCACATAACTCTTCCTGCATTTTTTTTCTCCATGCATTTGGCAAAGTGTTATGTCATTTTCTTCCTTGATTCTTGTAGCTGTTCAGGTCTGAAAGCTGTGATTGGCCTTGGAAGAGACCTATCAAGTGTCTAGTGGGCATATCTAACTATACTTTGCAATTATATTTGTGAATAGTCGCTGTTTTCTACTTAATCTTTTTTTATATGTAGCGTTGTAGCTTTTCTTTATTTCTGGGTGAATGCTTTTGAACTGAAATTTTAGTTCAATATCAGTGTCACTCTTAGGAATTTAGTAGAAAGGCCATTTAAGAAAGCTGAAATAATCTAAATAATGTTTTCTTAGATTATATCTATGATAAAATATCGCATTCAGTTACTGCACTTCACTGTTACTTATGTGTTATTTACACTGCATCAGTACTTGAAGCAGAACTCCGGTCAGCATTGTTACAAGTTCACTGCACTTCCTGACATAGAGGTGTTTCTTTTTTCCTTTTTAGAATTTGTAGTTATAATGACTAAAATACTGTAAAAAAAAATTTTACTGTAAAAAATAATAGGGTTAAAATTAGCAAACTCTTCATAATCGGTCCACAGACACCTGCAAGATGTTGTATTTCTTTGTTTATTTCTATGGAATGAAAATACTTTAAAAAATATTTTTTTTTTAGTGAAAAGCCCACAGTTTTCCTCCCCCACCCTTTTTTATACTAGATCTGGATCCCTTTCCACCAGAGGAACATTATGAAGTTAAAGTACGAGAAGGTGTTGGAGCAGTG
Organism: Perdix hodgsoniae; assembly: GCA_035772895.1. NCBI lineage: Eukaryota > Metazoa > Chordata > Aves > Galliformes > Phasianidae > Perdix > Perdix hodgsoniae. The sequence continues at coordinate 726,791 of JAPSGF010000074.1, forward strand.
CTTCTTTGTGAGCCTCCTTACCACTACCCAGGTAATTGAGCCCAAAGTGCTTCATTTTCTGATGCATAAGAGTAGGAGACAAGATAATATTAAATTCTAAAAGTTTTCTTTGTGTTTAATTAAACAGTAAGTCTTACAGAGCTTGAGAATCTCTCTTTAGATTTGATTTTGATCTTGAATATATACTTGCGGTTGAATGTATGTAAAAGACAAGGTTGAATTTTCAGGCAGTTTTTGTTATTACAAATAGCATTACTCAAACTAATCTAGATAATGGAAGGTGGGCCTGACCTGCCATTCAAAAGATCCGATTATGCCTCTGTGTCATTGTGTGATCCCAGACTTGCTGCTGCAGCTTCACTCCACCTAATGAACTCACCACAACAGACTGCAGTTAAAATATTCTAAAGGCTTTTTTCCAAATCACAAGTCTGACAAGGGCTTCCCAGCTCCACAGTTGGATCAGGGCAAGACACAGCTTCACATCTCCTCTCCACCTCACTCTAGCTCCATTGGAAAGGCTTGTTTTAAAGGGAACCAGGTGCACAGTAATCTGCACTCAGGGAAGCAGCATTCTGATGTCCAGTACTGGCTACTGAGATGTGTATATTCTCTCTTTTGTAGCTGTCTTTCCTGTATAAGTTATGTGTAAGCTGGAACTCAAAGTGAAGCAATTCATACGCAGTGGGTATTCCATGGTTTATGTAGCTGACACTATTACTATTGTTTTTTTTTTTAATATTAACTAGAAAATATTTTCCTCCAGATGATCTCAGTTATCGTTGGCTTCTAAATGAGTTCCCAGTATTCATTGCTTTGGACAGACGACGGTTTGTGTCTCAGACGAATGGCAATCTCTACATTGCAAATGTAGAAGCATCAGATAAGGGCAATTATTCATGTTTTGTGTCCAGCCCTTCAATAACAAAGAGCGTATTCAGTAAATTTATTCCACTTATTCCACAGGCCGATCGTAAGTATGTATTGTAAATGCTTTCTGCATACTACATTCTGTTTGTATTTCAACTACACTCATTCATAAATATTTTAATCTCTTGTAAGAAGAATTAAATGGCAAGTCCTAATACCTATTGCACATCTGTTCCTTACTTTTCCACATACAGACAGGTCCAAATCATTGCCATCCACAGGGAGAACTCTGTGAAGGAAATCTCCTTGAATTCAATCACAACATTCCTTTCATATCATTGAGAACAGAGTTTTTCTCATCTCTTTCATCTGATAAGTCTCTGTATTCATCTAAAAATCTTTTAATATCATCTGTGGTTTTGGCATTAGTTGAAAAGTTTGTGACTGGAAAGCAGAAATTTTGTGTAGAATTTAATGGAAAGTTTCAGGATATTTGTCTTCTTTGTGAAAATAGCAATTTCTTTTACTCTGTTGAAATATCCTGTCCAAGGACTCTGTGTCTCACCAGGCAATCCCCTGAGACACCTTTTTAGTTTTGTTACTAGAGTGTTCTATGCCATTTCATAAATCTGCATATTTTCTGCATGGTAATCAGATTCCTTTCTGCAACTTCAGACAGTCACTAGAGACTCATGAACTAATCATCAGGATTTCATTGCCCCTTTTATTTGTTAGATTTCCTTTATTACAGTGAAGAGATCGAATTTGCGTGATTACAAATCAGTGATCTTTGTCCAAATTTCCATACTGGAAACTCATACTGTAATTTTCACCTAGAAATATATAAGGAGTCCCACAGAGATCACACTAGGTAGATCTGATTACAGTATGTACTTCTACCCTTGTTAAGCTATAGATTTTCTGGTTGTAGCTCCTTCATACCATTAGTAAGAGACTATAGAGCTTAAATTCACAGTAATTCTAAATACTCAATTCAATTAAAGAATCTGTATAAAATACAGATTTTTTCTATTCCTACACCAGGCATCATCACAATTTAAATGCTAATAAATGAGTTTTGTTGAATTACTGCGTTGTAAAGAAATGTTAAGCGTTACTGCCCAAGCATAACTGTTTGCTGAATAAAACAATGCTGCCTCAATTCTGCAAGTTCTGTGCTAAATCAGATTTCACAGATAGCCAGGGTATATACGTTGTAAAGAAGGATTTTGTCTGGATATTTACAATGGATTTTCTTAAACTGGAAGTTTTAATAGCTGTATTTTTTCCTACCACACTTCTGAGAATCTCTTGTTTTCATGTTAGGTGCCAAAGTGTATCCTGCTGATATCAAGGTGAAGTTCAAGGACACGTATGCTCTCCTGGGGCAAAATGTGACACTGGAGTGTTTTGCTCTTGGAAAGTAAGTATGTTCTAAAGATACTGTAGAGCACTGTTTGCTTTCATATTTCAGGAAAATAAAATATGTTTCATCATCAAATAGTTTTTTGTAGTCTGCAGTTGAACAGCCACTTCTAGAACATGCTGATTTGTTCTTTACTGTACCTTTTCAAGTCCGGTTCCTGAACTGAGATGGAGTAAATACCTTGAACCTATGCCAGCTACTGCTGAGATAAGCATGTCTGGGGCAGTTCTTAAGATCTTTAATATTCAGTATGAAGATGAAGGACTTTATGAGTGTGAAGCTGAAAACTATAAAGGAAAAGATAAACATCAAGCAAGAGTTTATGTGCAAGGTAGGTAGAAAAAAAATATTCTTCTTGATTTATGTCGCTTTTACTTATATTGGAAGTATCTGTGTTTTCAAGCTCGATGTCAGTGTGGACTCATTGCATCATCCTGGCACACTGCTATTTGAGTTAATAAAACGAAATCAAAATCCCTACATTGAATATCAAGTGTAGCATTCATGAATTAATTATTAACAACAGCTCAGTTTGCCTGGTTATGGTAGATCTATATGCACTTTGATAGCATTATTTGTTAGTATTTATGTATTTGTGCATAATGGAATATGCACAATGAAAATTAAATAAGTGATTGAGAATAGTTGAAGTGAAAGAACTACCGGAAAGAAAAATAGAGAATTAAATTTGTTATGCGTTCTTTTTTTCTGCATTTTGTCTTTTATGTCTGTCAGTGGTTTACGGGCTGATTTGACCCAGTTCCATGAGTAGCAGGGCAGAGGGATCTGCACCTCCGGAAAAGGGAAACGGGGGGCCCCAAAATAATTAAATACAGCGGCAACAATCTGAGGAGAAACAAACTAATTTACTAAACATGGTATCGGAATGCAAGTTAACACACTATAATACAGTATAATTACAATCAAAGCTAATAAATCAAATCTAATGAAAGTTTCTGAAAGGTGGATAGGCCTCACCATAACAGTGAGGTGAGATGCGCAGTCCGGTTGAGCAGCAGGGAAGAGAGCCTGACGAAGAAGAGCCCATCAGGTGACCTTGCCAGGGGCTATATCTCCTCTCTGACCACAAAGCCCCCTGGGGTGTGTAGTCCTTCTCTTCCAGACAGGTGTCCAGAACTGGAGCATTAGCACTTGAACTCCCAGTGCACTACATGATGTTATGATGTGGAATACCGGTAACCAAAAATCATAAAACCATGACAATGTCTTAGCTATGTCTTATATTACAACAGTCATTTCTTCATTCCTCCAGCTTCTGCCCCTTCCCTTCACGCATTTGAATAAAGTACAAACCAAAAACCACTTATCTTATTGCTGTAGTGGAATCATTTCAAGTAACCAAACTCCTTGACTAAGACTTATGCTATAAATATTTGGCTTGAGAAGATTGTTCGTGATATTTGAATTACCTTCAGAATATTTCAGTCTCATTTCACTGGCAATAAAGAACATCTTCTGAGTTAAGATCCTCAGTTAAACTCACGAACTTTCTGCAATAAATGAGAATTGACATGAGAAGATTGTACTGATTGTCATACATTACCATAATAAATTAATTCATTTGCTTGGCAAAAATACAAGGATATTTCAATATTATTAAGTATATTTTCTGAACCAAAAGAATGTTTTTCTTGGATGCCCTTTCAACACCTATCTAAATTTGCACAATCCTGTTTAACTATCATTTTTATGACACTACTGATTAATGTACTTATATAATCTACAGGTAAGTGCTGACATCTTACGTCTTCTGGACATTTGTGAATCATTCTTTCAATTCTGTATCTTTTTGCTCATAAAAAATGAGTTGCAGCTGCTTTGGGTCTACGTAGTGAAAGAAGAATTCATTCTTTCCTGTATTGGTATATTGATACAATACTGAGTTATGGATACAATGCTGAGGTGTCGTCTATGTCTGACTGATTAAGTATCATGGAATTAAGAGATTGTAATGCTACTTAAATACACATCTATATTTACAGGATATTGTGTTTTGTTTTGTTTTGTTTTGTTTTTATTCTTCAGCATCTCCAGAGTGGGTAGAACATATCAACGACACAGAGAAGGATATAGGCAGTGATCTGTACTGGCCGTGTGTAGCTACAGGCAAGCCTATTCCAACAATCAGGTGGTTGAAGAATGGAGTCTCAGTAAGTTTATTGCCATAGGTATCACAAGATTGATAGGCTGGCTGATGGAAATGATTTTTTGAAGCACGCATTATTAGGGGACAAAAGAAGTTGAATTATAAGTATACAAAGATCTGCTGGTTCCCCCTGTGCTTGTGATTAAAGTCTATTTTTTATAGTTGTATGTCAGTCTTTTCATAAGTTTTGAATTGCATTTTTTCACACTATTTAGTATTCAGCTCTGAATTCTGACCTTGCTTTTTGACTACATGTCTGGGGGTGAATTTTTCCTTTTTTCTCCAGGCCATTATAAGAAACTGCTGTTTTTTTCTCCTTTCTGGATGAAAAATGTTATCAGCTTCTGTCCAAAAATCATCCTTTTTTATTACATGAAACATGACGGCATCTTTAAAAAAAAATAAAATGAAAGAAAGAATAAGAATGGAGTCAGTGCAGACAAGAAGAAAGAACCATTTAAAAGTGATTAGTGATGCTCTTACAATGTAACTTTCCACATTTTTTTTTCTGTTCCAAAGTTCTGTTCTTGCAGATGATCTGAAGTTTAAATGAGTACTACTTGATAACTGAAGTTTTCTACTCAGATTTATTTTTTTAACAGAGTAGATTTTCTGTCCAGATATTTCAGAAATGTATTTAATATCCCTTGCTTGTACTGTGTGATGTGCTATTGAAGAACAGAGTAGAAGAGGGTGCAGTACAAGATTGCATCTGTGGAGATGCAGTGATGCTGTGCAAACAAAAGACGAAAAGGCAGAGTTGTTTTGTCTGCGTATCTTAAGAAAAATGCTGATTGGAAGGAGAACAGGAATATCATGATCTGCCATATGGAGATGGCTTACATTAGAAAAAAACAATGTTGTTTTCTAGCTTCTGCGCTTGTTACAAACAAGTAATTTTACAAGCAAATTACTTGACAGTCCCCACTGAACTTGACTTTCACTGACAATTTACGTGCTAGATTTCAGAAAGCTTGTAACTTTTCTGTAATGCACCAGGAGATTATATAGTGTGTTAATGCTGTGAGATGATTTCCAGGAGGAAAATAGCAAAAATATTTAAATTGCTTTGATAATATATCTTGATTCTAAATCAGATAATTTTAAACTATGTATTTTAGTTTGCACAAAACAAATATTCCTTGTAGAAAAATGATGTTTTTAAATAAATCAGTACAAGGAATATGAGTCCGTTTTTTTTTTTCTATAAATATTATTTTGATTTCCCACTACTTCATGCACACCAATTGACTTATGTATATGGGAATGTAACACTTCTTTTAAAGTCTTGCCAGTGCCTTAATGTTGCATGAAGTAATCTCTTCTGAACACAGTTACTGAAAAAAATAAAAATTTAAGCAATGGAGGGACGGATGGGAATTCTTCAGCATATTTAAGGAATATATTGTTTCACTGATTTTATGTTCTAGTTCCGGAAAGGTGAATTACGAATTCAAAGCCTGACCTTTGAAGATGCTGGCATGTATCAATGTATAGCAGAAAACACACATGGAATTATTTATGCAAATGCTGAACTGAAGATCGTGGGTGAGTGAGATTATTTGCTATATAGAGCAGTGTTATTTGCAGGCATTGTTTGATATCAAAGTACTGTGAGGATGAAGGAATGAACCCTCCCTGAATCTAGGTGAGATGGGGATTATTTGAGCTCTTTATCTGGGTTTTGACAACAGTAGGAGCAATCAAGGTACTGATGTATGGAGACTGTTTACTGCACTTCTTCTGATGTCTGCTGTTCCCCGCTGTCGCCTACTACAACAGTCTGCCTGCTGTTACCGCGCAGAGGAAATGATAATACAGAAGTTATCTTTAGTGCACGGAGTTGTTGACTACTTGGTCAAGCTTGCGAAACATATTGATAAGTGTTTTCTTTTTTACTCACCCAATATTGAGTCCTCTGTTGGGTGAAATTTGCTTTTTTTTGAGGCTGTGTTGCCAGGCACCAGGCCTTTGGAACACTTCCTCTTTACTCTTGCCTTCAGTTTTGCCTTTTGTGACCCATTAAAACCAGTTGCAATTTTTGTGTGCAGTATAGCTATCTCACTTAAGCAGGATACTTATTAATCCTCTGTATTTTCCAAAGCAGTGTTCTGTAGTAGAAAGCTAGACATTCAGAAGAGTACACAGCCCTAAAATAATTTCTTACCTTCTTAGTGTTGCCCTTAGAGCAGGTGTGCTGGCTATTTGGCATGGCTTTCATTGTAAATTTCCCTGGAGCAGTTACCTTGGGTTCTTTATGTCTCATGTTTGTATCCAGATCTTCCCAATAGCTAAACTGTTTTTGATTTCCAACACATTTCACAATACTTTGTCCTTTGCTGTTCTTCCATTGCCATGTACTCAGTACCAGACTGGATTACTCAGAAATGCAAGAGCATTTTCAAACATACTGATTGATGAGATCTGGGTGTTTAAGCAGACTTTGTTCTTTACTAATAGCTGTAATTTACTAATAGATGTATTTCGCCAGCTATGCATAGATTTGCTGAGGTGGTTCACAGTGATGGTGCACTGAAATACAAAGTAACTTGAAGTATTTTTCTCATATTTTATTATAAATAAGGAGAGAATTAGCAAGCACAGATCTGATCTGAGCTATGTTAATGTGGTGCTTGCAGTTCATTACTGTTGTGCATGTAAGAGCACACCTAAGGATAGCTGATTCAAGAGAAAGCTGCAAAGAGAAGGGAACAACCTTTAAGTTGTTAGGTAGGGACTTAGAACCACTGAAAAGTAAAAACAATGTGTTCTTTCAAAGTCTGATGGAGTGAGCTACTTCTTATAGAAGTGGGCCTCTAGGAATCTAAATTTTATTAGGACTGATCAAAAGGCCTTTGAAAAGAAGTAGCTTTCTATTGATTTCAGTTGACTTTGATCTTGTTAGATTAAACTTAGATGGAAGTTCAGAAGTGAACAAAAATAAACTTCTGGTCTAACACAGTATTAGATCTAAATGATTTTTGCTATTTCTTTTAGATCACTGTCTGCTTCTCATCACATCTTTGTATCATTAATATTTTTCTCACTGGTCTGAATATTGGACATTTGTATACAATTCAATATTTCTGTTGCTTACCTTCATTTTACTGTTGCAAACAAATTGCATTCCTCAGAAAAGTCGCTAACAGCAGTACTCGTGTTAAATTTTGTTTTCAGCTTCACCTCCTACTTTTGAACTGAACCCTATGAAGAAGAAAATCCTAGCAGCTAAAGGGGGGCGTGTAATCATTGAATGCAAACCTAAAGCTGCTCCTAAGCCAAAATTCTCCTGGAGCAAAGGAACAGAATTGCTTGTAAATGGGAGCCGGTTAGTATTGACTGCTAGTGGACACTATGAATCTTAAAATGCTGCCTTATGTTTTTATTTATCATGCAAGCTAGTTCTTATTTTTGCAGAGGTGATTGGCAGGAGAATATATAATTTCAGGGAAGTGATACACCAGGCACTGTGGGTCCAAAGAGCTAGCAGGGCATGCATGGCATGCAGCTTTAGCCAGAGTGGTTGGTGCTGTTCACGTTTCAAAATTGAATTGTATCACAAAACTGTAAGAAAAATATTTGAATGACTACTAGTAAATGAAAGTGGAACCTCTTGCTCCAGCAATATGAGGCATCTAGTCATGCCTCAATCTATTTAGATATTTTTGGACTATAGAGTGTTTATATATGTAGCAGTCAGGCATGAGATTCCAAGACATTTTTGTGGTATCTTTCAGCATAATGCAGTGCCAACTGTAAGTATTTTTTTCTAGTCTAAATGCCAAATTTCTCTTGCTTTAATATTTACGCTTTCAATAGCATACATATTTGGGACGATGGGAGCCTAGAAATTATCAATGTCACAAAGCTGGATGAAGGCCGCTACACCTGTTTTGCTGAAAATAACCGAGGAAAAGCTAATAGCACTGGTGTTCTGGAAATGACAGGTAAACCTCTACATTGCATACGTTTGTTCTGGGTAAATCCCCCAGTTCAAAATCACTATTTTTCACTCACAGCATTGCAATACCTTTGCAAGCCATTTCATATCTTTCCTTTCTAGATTGGTGGGTCTTTAAGCAATATTGTTTAAATTGTGGCTTTTAAAATGTATTGCTTAGTAGAAACTGGGTACATGTTCACCCGTTCAGAGATTACACATCAGTTTTCAGGAATTCTTAAATCTGATCCATTAAACTGGCATACTGGCATAGTGATGGACTCATTCAAGATCATGGTGACTTAGCTCAAAAATGGATGGAGGACCATGTCAAAAAAGAGAAATGGGACTCTTATTGACCATCTTTCATTCTTTCTTTTTTTCTTTTTTCTTTCTTTTTTTTTTTTTTTTTGTGAGGTGAGCAAGCCTGAGTGTGCACTGCAGTTAAATAAACACAGATTAAATTTGTGAAATAGAAGCATGTAGTCATAGGGTTGCATTACTAAATTTCCTTCACTTACAGGTATTAGTATTTGCTGATTGAATATTGATACCCCTAACTATTTTTAATTTGATGTCAAGTACCTGTAGAATACAAACAAAAAGGATAACATTCATGAACAGCTATGTCTATCAAGTCTCACTGACAATAGAAGAGCTATTTATTTTCTTAATGTCTGTTCCAAAAATCGTGCTACATGTGGAAGCTTAATGCCACAATATTGATGCACTGACTTAAGAATTAATCTGTATCTTCAGATCAAATTAAATACTTTTTTTTCTGGCTGATTTATTGTACCAAATGAGACAGTATTGTAAGATTTTATTTTGATTAATCAAGTATGTTTCATGTTTGCAGTTACTTTATCTTCTGTAGTAGTGTAGCTAGGACTTTAGTGATCAGATGCTAAGAAGTTGCTCCAGTGCACCATGGTACTAGTTTCTGAAATATGGAGTAGTTGTGCCATCCTTTTAGTCGCAGTATTAAACATGTTTTGGATTACTAGAGTAGAATGTGGGAAATTTTCTCCTCATCAGAATGACAAGAAATATGTTTGTTGGGCTCATTTTACTGTTTTGTGTGTGGCGGGATCCTTTGAAGCACACAGAAATTTGGATCTTAACTAGGGGCAATAGTTTATCACTGTCATCTTCCAGGTTTTGGTACACTCTACATCTGTGGGAAAGATATTACATGTCATGATATGGGGAATGGGTCATAGAATCATTGAATGGCTTAGATTGGAAGTGATCTTGAAGATCATTCGGGTACCCCCCTGCCATGGGCACGGTTGCCACCCACTAGGTAAGGCCAACCAGGGATCTATCCAGCCAGACCTTGAATGCCTCCAGGGATGATGTTCCATGTCTTTTTGTTTTGTGACCATTTTTTACAGAGAAAAGGAGTGTATCAGAGATCCATTGAGTCCCTTTCAGAACTCTGTTAATTTACCATATGAATTTGACACATGTACCAAGATCTCTAGCAAGCATCGTGAACTCTCTTGCCATTTTGTTTCTATAATGATAAAACGTATTTCTGGGAGGCGTACAGCATACTTCCTTTTTCTGTATTCTTTTTCTTTCCACACATAGCTATTTCCATAGTTTGTTACACATCTCTTATATTGTTTCTCAGCAGAGATCTTCCTGTGATGCTGTAATGGAATTCTGACTCAGACTGACAACTGAATAGAAATTTCTATTTGTCAAAGAGACATCTTTTAAACCTTAAGAAATTCTGTAATTAAAACAAGAAGTTCAACACTAATCACATAAGATTTGTTATGTATCTTCTTTCTACCTGAAGTAGTCAATGAATAAAAATAGCTTTGCATAGTTAATAATATGAATCAGAGTCTGAAACAGCCATTTTCAAAGGGTGGCTAAATATGTATGAGGCATTTTAGTTGTAGTTTTCCTTTGTTCTGTTTAATTTGGTTCTTGGCATAGTTGCATGAATAACATGTGAAATAGAGTGGAGGGAGTAGTTTCATAGATAATCAAACAGTTATGGAGCTGAGTTTGCATTTGGATAAATATTTATTGGAATTTTCCATGTTTGCTGTTAACTTCACAGAAGCTACAAGGATTACTTTAGCGCCACTGAATGTTGATGTCACCGTTGGAGAGAATGCTACCATGCAATGCATTGCATCCCATGATCCCACATTAGACCTGACATTTATTTGGTCTCTAAATGGCTTTGTAATAGATTTTGAGAAAGAGCACGAACATTATGAAAGGAATGTAATGGTAAGATACTTTTGATCCTTATTTAGTTTGTGAAAGCCTGGTTTTCTTTATTGTGAATAGCTGTTTTACTTTTTATGTTGTGTGTCCAAGTCTGTAAAAATACAATAAGCTAAGAACATAGCATAAAATTACAACATAGACACCTTCTAGACACGTAGACACTTGCAGATAGATACCTGAATTCAGCTATCCAAATTGACATAAGTATTTTTGTACTTCAGTTAAATCCCAGCCTGATAAATAGTGAATTTAGCTGGTAGGTAGTACTTACCTGAGAGTAAGCAAGAGTGCAGATTGTCTGAAAAAGCATACACATGCATACACTCTAACTTGCCCATGTTTTTCTCCTCATTGTTTCTGGAATTTGGCACAAGACTGGGCCAGATGGTGGGTAGGAGTCAAGCAGTCTGTAAACACTGAGCAAGAAGACTTTGTGCGAAGTCTAAACAAGTTAATACAAAGACGTTCATTTTGGCACATATGAAGAGGAATTACAAACCTTTTGTGTTTGCATGTATGGATATTTCTTTACAGTCTTCCATCAGGCTTATTCAAAATTAATACCTTGAGCAGAAATCCTTTCTAGTGATTAATTGTGTTATTCAACAACAACCTCAGACTAGTTGCCAAAAGTGTATTTATTTAAGTTGCTTAAGTTTAAATGATAGAAAAATATTCAAATTTTGACACAGATTCTTTTCATGCTCATAAGAGATGCTGGAGATATGAAGAGAAAAGGCTGTTAACAATGCTTCTAATGTCAGTATCTTCAAAATTACCTACCTTGTAACATCCCTCCTGCAGAGTCCTAGAGCAGCAATGTTACTTGATCTTTCATTGAAGAAGAGATTCTTTTTATGTTGTTGTTTTTCAGTATCTATCTATGTCCACGTGAGAAGATATTTCAGGCATATCTGTTTTATTCTAATGTGGAACAAAACAGTTCTTAAAAGGCTCGGTGTTACCTTAGCCTACTCATTTGCTAAGTTGTAGACTTCCCTAGGAAGTCACTTTGTTCTCTATCAGTGAGAGAACAAGTCTTTGTCCAGAAAGCCAGTATAGCTGTGCTAAGGTCAGATGAAAAATATTGAAACTCAAAGATACAAAATCTTCTCTGCAACTAACTCCCAATGGTTTGATCCTTCTTTTTTTTTTTTAGTCACTTATCAGAAATCACAGAAAGAAGTTGTGTTTCACTAAGCAGCAAATCTGACAAAAGTAGTAGATGAAACAGTGATTTTGATATGGAGGAAAGGTGAAAGTGTCTTTACCAGAGGACTGTAATGTAAGATATGTAACGTAAAACCCTGAACTTTCTTCATCTGTTTATCAGGTGTTTAACAAAAACTTTCTGTCCTCAACATACACTTCTGGGTTTTCCCCTTAACAGTGGAAGTAGAAGGAAAATAAAAATATAAATACATACATTTAGAGATTTTATTTTGAAATTTAATCCCAATGTTAGGTCACTTTCTGTCAAAACACTTCAAGTGAATGAGTCTGGAGCTAAATACATGCTTCAGCAAGTGTGCAGAACATAATTCTTTCTGCAGTTTAACTTAATATTTAGACTTACCGTTTCATCTTTCAGATATAGATAGTGGTCCTGGATCTATGATCCTAAATTCTGACTATCTGTACAATATCTTAGACACTTCACTGAAGTTACTGATATTTAAAAACAAATTAGCCTATTTTGTTTCTGTGGTCCGGAGAGAGAAAGAGGGAAGTCATTCACATCATGTAGATGTGCTAGAAGTAACTTGCCTCCTTCAATAGATTATAGAGATATGTACTTTATGGGATACAGAAGTAGCTGAGGTGTGACTAACTCTTCATTCATTTAGACAGTTAAGTAAGTTAGAACTAAACATCAATTTATTTGTCAAAGTGTAACTACATTTTTCCTGAGAGATACTTCTTTGTGTTCTTTTTGCTCTTCATCAATACTGGTATAAATAATTGAAACTTTTTTTTTTTTAGCTTTCCCTGGCCTTACTTCTGTGCTTTCAAATGCAAAGCAACTGCAAATCATTTTTGTTTCCCTTTCAAAGGCAACTCAGTCTTCATCACTCAGAATAGAGAGGCAGTAGGATTGCATTTGATGTCTATAGTAAAGTTATGCAGTTATTTCAGGATTCAGCAATTAATAATGTAGGAGAATTAAAAAAGAAAAAGAAAAGGAAGGAAGGAAAGGAAGGAAGGAAGGAAAGGAAGGAAGGAAGGAAGGAAGGAAGGAAGGAAGGAAGGAAGGA